>CM044440.1:10419313-10429799 GCA_024363595.1 Xenopus borealis | reverse complement strand
AGATAAGCTCTGTAGAACATAATGGTATCTGTTATCCATTAGTTATCCTGTGCCATATATACTTTTTTCAATTTCCATGACTGCTAATTAGCAGCTTGTTTATATGAACTATAGTAGTGTTTCTGAAGCAAACAGATCAGTTTTACTAGTGTAGGGCACACTTGAACATGATATTTTAATTACTTTAAAATACTTTCATTTTTTGGTATTACTGTTCCTTTAAGTCTAGTGGTGGACCAAAGGCTTATTAAGGTCCTGGAGACTTTGTAATTAGGTGGGGTTTTCAAGCCCTTGTTCCATTGAAGCCTAGCATATAATTCCCCTGTCATAGTCAAATGAGCTCACACTATGGTGTGTTACATCAAAAGTCACTTAATCTGTCAGTTTTTATTCGGACTGTGGATAAAAAACAAATAAGCTATTACAGATACTGTAGTTCACTGACTGGAACTGAAACATCCACTACAGGACAACACTTTGGGGCCGATTTACTATATTCACGTGAAGGAGTCGAAGTTTCGAACAAATTCGAACATAGCATTTATTAGTTTGGTCGAATATGTGAATTTTGGCATATTCGAATAGGGAATGGTCGAACGATCGAGTACATTCGAATAGAGTCGAATATTCGATCATTCGATCAGCGAAGGATTTTAATTTTAATTTTATAGTTTATTTGATTGCCTACTTCGGCAGATTGGACCTACCGAATTGAAATAGAAGCCTATAGGAGCACTCCCATAGGCTTCTGAGGCGAATGATTTATTCGACTGATCGAATAAATTTGTATTCGATCGTCGAATATCGAATAAAAGGTAGCCTAGAACTATTTGATTAACATTCGAAAATCGAATGCTAATCGAATATCGAATAGAAACTAATTTATTTTGGGGAATAATAGTAAATTTGCCTCTTTATATTTGTTCTATACAGATTTCACCAGAAGCAATATACTGTACTGTAGGTAAGGGGTGTCTAAGCATGGCCAGAAATGGGCATGAGATTGGCTCGATTGGAAACTATTAAGTAACACCATCCAAGGACAGACACCTATTCTGTTACTTGGGTTGAGTTTGCCACAGCTCAATGAGCCATAACTTCCATACATTTTTGCATTCATTACTTTCGATACATAGACACTTAGGGGCAAATTTACTATTATTCCCCAAAAATAATTAGTTTCTATTCGATATTCGATTAGCATTCGATTTTCGAATGTTAATCGAATAGTTCTAGGCTACCTTTTATTCTATCATACAAATTCGAGAATACAAATCTTTTCGATCAGTCGAATAAATCATTCGGACTTAGTCTCAGAAGCCTATGGGAGCGCTCCAATAGGCTTCTATTGCAATTCGGTAGGTCCAATCTGCCGAAGTAGGCAATCGAAGAAACTTAAAAATTTAAATCCTTCGCTGGTCGAATGATCAAATATTCGTCCATTCGACTCTATTCGAATGTATTCGATCGTTCGATCATACCCTATTCCAGTGATTTTCAACCTTGTGCCTCCAGCTGTTAAGGAACTACAAGTCCCACAATGCAATGAAGGAGTCTGACAGCCACAGTCAGGCAAATGCATTGTGGGACTTGTAGTTTATTAACAGCTGGAGGCACAAGGTTGAAAATCACTGCCCTATTCGATGATTGAATATGCCAAAATTCACATATACGACCAAACGAATAAATCCTACGTTCGAAATTCGATTGAATTCAATCAAACTTCGAATCCTTCACATGAATTTAGTAAATCGGCCCCTCAGTGTTAACCCCTTTACTCTTTGCTCACACTGGTTTTTCCATATGCACTTACCAATACTATTACTAAACTTTCTAATTCTACAACCACATTGGTTATCCATATTGTATGTCTCACTTGTTCTACCTCTTAGATTGTAAGCTGTCTTCCCACAACTGTCATAATAATGCTATATAATAATAAAAATATGCTATTGCAACTGTCCATGTTTTCTTTCAAAATGTTTGTATATGCAACTGTTGTGTCTTGTAATTGTTCTGTAAAGCATTGCGGAGGCAATGGTGCTCTATAAATAATAATTGTGATAACAGTAATAAAATGCTGATTTGTTGCTGTGGGGTATTATATTGGTGCCTTAAACTTATGCTGGTCTCTGCTGTGTTTTTTGGACTGAACCATGTAACACATCAGACTTCTCAGAAGCCATTTACTTGGATGGTTCACACTAAGAAAGCTCTCTCCTTGAAAGAATAGTGTATGGCTGAATATTATTATGGAAATTTTACATCTATCTTCAGTAGCTAACATGATATTGTGACAGAACTATTAGCGGCATATTTCCATTTCACCTGCCATAGAGAACACAGCAATAACTGGCAAGGGAATAGACGTTTTTACGACTCTCATAAATCAGAAAAGGTTTCATCTGAGTATTTATAAATCTAGATGAATATTTGCTACAGTCTTCAGGCTACAAAAATTAAGATTTTCCAGGAAAGAGAATATCTATAACACCAATTCATTTGTACAGGATGTAAAGTCCTATAACTTTTTTAAGTTTAGGGTTGATTTAGTTTGAGCTAAATATGAAGCGTTTAGTCAAATCTGATTCTTGCAAAATATGCAGGGATCAAATCCTGGATTTGGTGCATCCCTAGTCTGAACATTAGCTAGAGAAGAGAGCAAAGTTGGAAGTGTGAGGTCCCAACTTGAGGTCTAACTGGAACAGTCCTTTCTTTAACATACTGTAGATATGTTATGGCTTTTTTCAAGTAGGGGCTCTACACAAGTGTCCTTATTGTATTAATAAGTATTGTTGACCATGGGTGAGATTAGAGGACCCCAAACTGTGGGGCTACTTAACACACTGGATAGGAGGCAGTAACCAAGTTACTTTTCACTACCCCACATTCAGCAACCTGTCTCTGTTTTCTATTCATGCTGTAGGTGGAGTCAGTTTTTGATTGACAGATAGGTCTAATACATCCTTTGGGAGGGTTGTACCCTTTGTTTAGAAGATGTATTAGCGCCCAATATATAAAAATTTCCAGCTCATGGAAATCCTGTTTTGCTACATGCAAGCTGTGCCAGAGTCAGTTATTTTGTTAGCTTTTGTTTATGCTGGACCCGGTTATTTAATTTAGCTCTAAAACACCTGATAGGAAAGGGGGTTCCCCCTAAAAACCGTATTAGATCTGTCAATCATAATCTGACCAGTATCTCTACATAAAGAGAGCATTGTTAGTGAAAGGTTATTTATTATATACATTATTTATATATTTGTGTGAGACAAAGCTTATATTAAATCTTCATTTTCGTGATTTATCTCCTTTAATGTATTTTGTGCCCAAGTGACTTCCAGCTCAGCAGACGGGCAACATATTGCATGGAATCACCCCAAAATCATTTTAAAGCAATCAGCAATAAGCAATCACCTACAAGGGGCATTTACAGATAAGGCATTTGCCACTGAAGTGAATCAGGGTCAATTGTGAGTATTATCTCTGATGGCAACTGCGCTGGAAATTGCTTGTATGCCACAACACCCTGACTCACCACACTGTGACATTGCCCCTAACACTGCAAAGTTGCAGCTAAGACTAAAATGTCTACTTTATCTATATTTTACATTCTAAGCTGCTTTGTCCAATACTGAGAGAAGAATTAAAATTGTCTGCCATTTGTCCTTGGGCTTTCTATGATTTGTCAATTTGCCACCTAATAAAGCTACAAAAGTCGAAATACGCCATATTTATTGTTATGGTGATGACTTTTCTCATCTTCCGTCCCTTCCAGCCCTCCTGTCCTATAATTTATGTCACCACCTCTTCTTCTTTCAAATCTTATTTGATAAAACATTGTTTACCCTTGTAGTTGACTTTTCCATTATCTTGATTGAAATCTGTGAACACTATAGCATAACACTTCTTAATAACCTCTTTGTAACCATCTCCTGTTCCATGCACCTTCTCAGGGACAGGAAAGAAATAACCAAAAGCTCTGAGTAATAGACGACCCCCTATTCTTTACTTGCAATGGGTTAGTTAAACCGCTTAATTATTGATATTGTTCATGTCATATGGAAAATGGCATTATTGTTGGCTACTGTAAGGATTAATGGAAAGTACAGCTGAAGGTCTGATATTTTCACTAAGATCTTTTGAATTCTGAATCCTGTTTGCACATTGAGTTACATGTATCTAAAACAATTTGCAACTTGCTGGCACTTAAGCATGACGAACACATTTTGATGTCTTCAGTTGCAAATTGACACAAAAATGGGTGCCCCACCGTGGTGAACGGAATATCTTAAATCTGATGTGTTTATTACCTAGCACGGAAAGTTCCTGATCTAGTTTATGGTCTTTAAGACTACAACGTATCAGATCCATTATGAAAAAGGCCAATCAATCGCAAAAATGGAATGAAACATTAAAGCATCAGCCATTTCAATGAAATGAAGCACATCAATGGGTCTGGAGAAAGGTGCCTTTCAGATATCCTTTTTTTTTTGAGTTTCTAAATGCGTTCAGAATAAAAGTGTGTCTTTTTAGAAAATATTTTGTAATTTTCTCTTTTATTCCTATTATATTCATGGAAGATTACTGCAAAGGACAACTACACTGTCTTTTTTTATAGCATATGCCGAATAATGTACTAGCGTTCCAAGTGTTATTTTATACTTTGGAGCTCCACTTTTTGATTTTTTTTTACTCCCATGTAAAACTTCAATTGTTTATTGAATCGTATCTCATTCCAATGTTTCGGTCGTCATTACGACCTCTATCAAGGATGATGCTGGCTATGCCAGAATAGCGTTTGCAATGGAGTGCGGATGCTCAATGGACTAATATATATATAAAAGACTCCCAACCCCTACTCCCTTAGAACTTGTTTGGATTGTTCTACATTGGATTTGATCTAAACTAGTGCCTATGACTTAATTCTCACAGATACCTACATGGACAGGCAGTTTTATAGCATGTGTGTTGGTCTGACCAAGTCCCATAATCTCTGGAAGTATCTTGTGTACAGGAGTATAACATCATAATGGCTGCACTTATAAAGTGCAGTAGGGTATCATTAAATATGTAGTGGACTGGGGGGGGGGCTTGAAATAATGAACTCAAGCAGAGGTTCTGGTCTGAAACTCTCAGATGGCATCTGACAGGGTGGTATACTTTAATTCTAGTAGATGGCCTGGCCACAATGCACTGATGGGATCCCCATACTGTGTGCTTAAAAACCAATTTAACATTATATAAGCTCAATAGGATTGTTTTGCCATAGATAAGGATTCATTCAAATTAGCTAGGATCTGTTTTATTATATTTTATTGTGACTTATTTCATGTTTGATCAACTAAATGTCTTCATGTTGGATCAACTAAATGTTCATAGTTAGGTTGGGGTTGGCGTTTGATCCTTATCAGTCAAGCAAACTGTAGAATTAAAACATTCTGTTTGGATAATTGCAGATTCATATCAGCCTCAAAAATGTCCAATAAACTTTAATATTATGTAGCATGGTAGGTATCATAGATGCAATGTTATAAATCCATAGCTATGCCATCAAAATAATACTCAGAAATGCTTGTTCCCCATTTTGCTTTTCATCTCTATTCTTCCTTTCTGTCTTTATCTGATACTCTGCTTCACTGTGATTCTCTCCTAACTCTACATTCCCCTACTTTTCTCCCTAGATCTCTTTCTTCTTTGCTTTTTTCACCCCATTTCCCAAGTCTACTTTTATCTCTCTTTATCCTGCTGTTTACCCCCAGTTTGTTTTCTTCTTTCCTTTTCTGTTCACCTTGATTCCTAAAATACATCTACAGTACAGAGATCATCTCTAACCATATACTATAATGAATTGTGTAACATAGAAGCAAAAAAATGGAAGACTGAATATAATGGAACACTTGAAACTTACTAGATTTAGTGGGGAATTCACATGCTGAACAAATATGAAGCAAGGTTTAAAACTTGAGGAACCAGTACAAATGAAATCGGGTCATTGTTGGTGCTCCCTTATTCTGATTCTTCTTGCGGACACTCCATATTCTATTATAATTTACTTCTTACTTCAAACATTGTCCACCTTATCTAACATACCCCAGTTATAATGCAAGGAAACAAGTACCATTTCCTAAGAAGCAAACTGTAAATAAGGTTTGGAAGGAAATCAATATGGAATTGCACCTAGTTAAAATGATACAGGCATGTGCCAATATAGTGAGCAAAATATCATGTACCTTATTAAAACAGCCAATTGGGGTCAACAGCCCAGCTCTAGAATCCCACCCAAGAAAAATTTCAATCTTAATAGCTTTTAGTATGTGTTTCATAAGAAGTACCAGAGAATTGAGCCATCAAAGCCTCCTGCTTTCCCCTAGACAGAATTTAGCCTGGGAGCTTGATATAATTATCTCACTGGATGTACTGTAAGCCTGGGTGGCTATTTCAGGCTCGTTCATCATGCCAAACAGCTACACACCCGGTCTGCTAATTTCATACATTAGACTTTCCTGGTTGTATATAATTTTATTTCAAAGGAGTGAAATATTGACTATCCCTCAGTTTTAATAAGCTGCACTAGAATGCACTACTGCACCTTAAAATGAGGTCCACATGCACATGAAACAGCTGCTTTTTGTATTTGTCTGGAGTATTTTTCTAGTTTCTGAGGATTATGTGAAAACATTGCATTCAATATTCATTAAATAACATCCCTGCCCTGTATATCTGCCCATAGTGTAGTGTAAAATATATATTTTCCATAAGGTATCAGCAAAATATTGTGTTTAGTGGAATTATTAATATTGTGCCTGATTATTAGCTTTGCCTTTACCCATCCTGTGTAAACCATAGGGCACTTTGAATCAAATGTGGCCTGCCTTAGGCCAATACACAGTTCAAAGTAAACCAAAATGCTGACCGTAACAAATCTATAGCCCGGGTGTATATAACGCAGGTCTTGGTGTATAAGACAGCAAAACCACCATGGCTCACCCAATCATGAAGCTGACTTGGGTTTAAAAACCCCAGGTTCTGCACTTCTGGTTGAGACAGTGCACATCAGTAGAAACAAATCAAGGAGAATTCTGCTCTTTACTAATTTTATCTAGTGGCTCGGGGAACAGAACCACTTACCCAAAGCTTATGTTGATGCTTAAGCAGAAACTAAAAAAGACATGCCACATGCTTGAAATTAATACACAATTTTATTCCATATAGCTAAAATCAATCATGTTCTGACATATTTTGTATCAAGTGTGTAGCATTTTCATTTCTGCTGCCAAACTCATTTCAAAGAGGGTGGGTGGGGGACGCACGTAATGTAGGTGTCCTCCCTTCCTGCCTCCTAACCGTCCCTACTTTGCACGTGATTCTGAAACAGAAGGTAGGCACAGCAGGGTGTGAGCCCCATCATTTGAGTCCTGTCCTTACCATCAGGCCTAAAGACCAGTTGGGGGACACCTCCTCCCACCCAGTTCTCATTAATACAGTGCCTTTAAATGCAGGCAGCTCTGAATTCATGGGAATACAGTGAAAAGGATGCTCAGTTGTGACTTGATAGGCATAAACAAGTATTCCGGAATATTTAATCATAGGAGGAATTTTGGAGAGCAGACATCTGCAATGGTTCCTCTATAGGAAACACTGCAGCAGTTCTTATAGGAAAATATTGATATCAACAAAATTTTAATTTGCAATACTCCTCCACATTCCTAATATGATGGGGTTCAGTGTAAAAAAGAGACAGAAAATTTTATTTTAAAATTGCCCGATAAATATGGGCCAAAGTAAAGATAAAACTGTACTGAGCTGTTTGAACAATGACTCAAACATCAATAAAGTGAACACTTTAAACATTCTTATTAGGGTAGTCTTATGGAGCAGGTCAGAATATGACCCAAAAGTGTTTATCGTGGAATAATGCTACTGTGTTTACATACAGTGAGACAAAAATATGGTAAAGTAATTTTCTCCTCAAGCAAGAAAAAAAAAAACTTTTTAATCATTATTACTTTTGTTGCATTAAGGACTTACACCACTAAAATTGATAGTATCCAACAGCCTCTGCCAGGACTAAGTACATTGCAGTTTTCTGCACAGCCTGCCTTCTGGGACACCTCTCTCCAGCATTATGGAAATGTGTCCAAGCACATTAACCTGCTATTTATGAGCTCTTATTTTATGCCATCATATGTAATATCACATGCTTAATGCTAAACTATCCTTTATTTCTCCCAAATTACGTGCGCAGTTAAGACGAGACCCATATAATTGTTGAATGACCTTGGAATTAGGACACATTGATATTTTAGATGATGAACATTAGTCATGGTTCAGTACCAGTATCAGAAACATTAGTGGTAAGTCAAATAATTCTTAATTCATAAAACAGTAATTGTCATGGATTCAAGCTATTTAGTAACATCTTTGTATCATTTATATCAGGGGTGTCCAAACTTAGCCCTCCAGCTGTTAAGGAACTACAAGTCCCACAATGCAATGAAGGAGTCTGACAGCCACAGTCAGGCAAATGCATTGTGGGACTTGTAGTTCCTTAACAGCTGGAGGGCCAAGTTTGGACACCCCTGATTTATATTAAGTTTGGTATCATTTTCTCTCACCTGTATCCTGAGCCAACTGGTGAGACAGCCTTGTGTCAGTGGATGAAACTGCGCAGCATTTGTACTAATGATATATATTGTCAGACTTATAGAGGCAGGGTTAAATTAAAAGATATAGATCCTGCATTGCTTTCTGGAGTTTTTTTAATTCTGGTATTTCACACAAAACCTAATATGTATTTTTACTAAAGCAGAAGTAATGTCAGGGGCTGCTCCCGTTCTACCACCACCCCTCTGCCCCCCCACGCTCAATACTGGGTCCACATTTCTAGTGCAGATAGCAATTTTTGCCACCCCTGGTAAATCAACTCGTTTGGAGCTGCCACCTGAGGCAAGTCACTCAACTCACATCATTGGTGAGCTGCCCTGAATATGGCTACTGTGCAATACACTAGTGGAGAATATAGTAAATTAAACTGAATTTTTGGGACTGTAAATGAATCTTATTGAGGGTATAGGGCCGTGGTTGGATTACAGTCCTAGCCAGAAAGCTGTATTGGGTTGGTGGAAGCTGCTCCATCATCCAGTAATACGGGAAGATCAATCAACATGTGGAGCAACCTGCTGTGCATCCTTCCTAAGCTCCAGTATTGGCACCTGATTGTTCATTATGCCATTGCTACCTCAAGTCCAAAGCTTGTTTCATGCAAAGAGCAAATGAGATTTCCAGAACATTTTTTAAAAAAGTGGCTGTACCTCCAAGTTTCATGGTGCAGTCAAATACAATGCTATCAATACACAAAGATGACTATTGAGTACCTCTTGGGAAGGTCCACCCTCATTGTTTCTGAGAAAGTGTATATTTTAACACCTCTGCTCCTATTGCATGCACGGCATGACTGCAGGAAATATTGCACAGCAGTTTGAGACTTTCTCATGTTGGTTATGGGTCCACTGTCCGTTTGCCGATTATGGGGGCAAAATCACTAAGATACAAAGTTGCCCTAGTGACAGCTTCATGGCACTTCGCCAGGCGTAGTTTCACCAGCGCAACGCAAATTCATTAAAATGCGGAGTTGCGCTCAGGCAGGTGAACGTTTGCGAAGTTGCACTACCATTACTTCATCAGGCATTCTTTTTCAGCCTATCACCCTTAAAAAGTTTAAAAATGTCAACTTTTTTTTAAAGAAACTCCTATCTACTCTATTGGACTTCGCCTGGTCTGAGGTGGAGAAGTCAAGTCTTGTGCAAGAGCTAACGTTCAGTAAAATCCACATCTCAGTGAATTTGCATAGTTACGTCCCTTCGTCAGTGTGCAACTTTGTCTAGAGTAAGGGTGCGAAGTAACGATAGAGTTGGTCTACTTCGCTAGCGAAGTTATGTCAGGGAGCCTTAGTAAATCAGCTACTGTAGGTTCCGAAATGATGTCACACTGGTGAATTAGCGCTAGTGTTTTGGTGCTTGCTTAATTATATGGTTTTAAATAGCTACGTGAGGTGACAGCTGTGGGTGCATGGATAACACATGGGAACCAGACAAATAAGTGCACACTACTGGTACAAGCAAGTAGATCTCCATAGAAATGAAAAGGATTGTTACTGGGCCAAACCATAAATTCACATACAGGGGGTTGAAGAATATGGGTAGGAAAGGGGGTTGTGGTGATGGGCACAATCCAAAGTTTTGAAATAAATTCCAAACTCTGTGTCTATTGCTAATGAAGATAGCAGTACTTTATCTAGATCTTATATTACTCAGGAGCCCATGGGCCCCCAAGTTAAGACTTTGCATTCAATTCCTCAAAATTTCACTATATACGTTTTTGCATCCCTTCAGTTATATTCACTGTTCCAGTGCAAACATACCTAGTCTTCAACAATCTTCAAAGGCTAACTAAACAATTAGGCATTTTATTTTAACCTCCATTCTGA
>CM044440.1:10382568-10393670 GCA_024363595.1 Xenopus borealis | reverse complement strand
CACATCTGTGTTACATGGAGTCCACCAACTTCTGGCACCTGTTACATTCCATAATTCTTCAGCATTTCTTGGTTTTGACTCATTAACAGCATTTTTTATGTCACCCCACAAGTTTTCTATTGGATTAAGGTCTGGGGAATGGTGTGACAGCTGCATAACATCAATCTTGTTGGTCTGGAACCAAGATGTTGTTGGTTTACTGTTGTGTTTGGGGTTGCTTTGTTTCAATTTCAAGGGCATTTACTCTTTGGCATAAGGCAACATGAACTCTTCATGTATTGAAAATGATCCATGATCCATCCCCATGGTGTTTCTAATCTTAACAGTACTCACAGGTAACTCATGTTTGTACATTATATTTATTTTGAAAAGTTAAGTTATATGTCTGTCATGTTTATATCTTACAAAAAAAGAGGGAAAAAAAATAAAAAATTCAAATAAAATATGATATATAATTATTTGCAAAACTACACTCTGTGGAAGATAGACCTCTTGTAATATAAAGCATTCTAGATAAGGGATACCTTTCTGTGTGATACTGGCCAATAAACACATTGGTAACTCAGTCACCATACAATGTGTCCTTTAAGATTTAATACAGATTTAATATAGAAATGAATATCATACACAGATTTATTATTTTCGAAGTCTATGTTTAAAAAAAAACGCAAGTGTGGGGAATAGCAACAAACCCCATGCATTTTTTTTACCTCTAACGTATTTATGGAAAAATGCTACTGGCTTTTACACAGTTGCATTTAATGAAGGTCAAAAAGTTGAATTCAAACAAAAATCCCTTTGTTGTATTGTCACGAACGGCACCCAAAACCAATGATAGGCTCCCTGGTCTCTGCTCTTGCTTCTATCTATAACAGCCGTCTTTCATCTTGGGAGGAGCCCTTGGCTAATCGGATGCCACCAGGTCTTAAGAGAGGAGCAAAGAGAAGTTTCTGGATGAGCAATGGTCATTAGCAAGATATAGGACAGAAAGCACAGTTCTTGGAATATACAGAGCGGAGTCAGAAAGGCAAGGGTCAAAACCAGGAGATCAATCGGAATAGTCAGGCTGGTCGGGATAACGGAGTTTGGAACGGTCGGACAGCAGGCAAGGGTCAGGATCACAGAGTATAGAATAGTCAGGCAGGCAGAAGTCAAAAACAGGAGTCAGATACAGAATAAAGCACCCAGGAAACTAACTAGTAGAACCAAACAAGGGGCATTGAGTTTAATTCTAAAGTTCCTTTACATATCTTTGAATTTTGTGCCATTATGCAAAGACGCCATGACGCCGGTGTCGTTACACCTATAAAACCTGGGAAATGCGTGGCACGCGAGCCATCAAGAATTCGACAGTGAAGGGACAAGATCAACACGGAGGGCGTCCCCGCTGACCCACTAGACCACCAGGGTGAGTCGCTATATGTATTCATTTTAATGTGGCTGTAACATTACACCTTATTTGAAAAATGTAAAAAAAGAAACGGGAAGGGCAACTTGCATTGAATCCTGTAGTTCAGGGGTCCCCAACCTCTATTAACCTGTGAGCCACATACAAATGTAAAAAAAACTAGAGAGCAACAAAAGTATGCAAAAAGTTCAGAGGGGTGGAAAATATGATTAGCAAGCCCCTAAATTTAATGGCAGAGTGGGCCTTTTGTTGGTTTTATGCAACTAAAGCTTTTCTTCAAACCAGGAATTCAAAAATAAGCACCTGCTTTGAGGCCACCTGTTGCTGAGACACTAGTCGGCTGCTCTAGATACACTCCCTCATTTATTTCTACTAAATCTCAAGAGTTTAGGTTATAGAGTTTTTAATTTGAAATTTCAAGAGGTTTTTTTTTCTGATGAATCACAAAAATTTGAGTTTGAATTGTGGAAAAACATTTGTTAAGTTTGCCTTTAAATGTATTTCTGTATTGTGTAAATGCAGTATGTTTATGAATTTTGAGTTCAGGCTGGTGAGAAAGCCATTACTGCTGTGATGTGTAAGGAGATAAAAAAAGAACATACTTAAAGGGAAGTCTTTTCTCGTCCCATAAAATGTCTGCACTTTAACATTTCACCCATGGCAATGATTATCTAAAATATCCCGTAAAAACCCTTAAGAAAGTAAAATAACACCACCGACATCTAATAAAAAGTGACACCACAGATCAGGAAATATGAGTTTCTGCCAAGCCGGCTGGTGAACTACTTTATGTGACACTTTTCAAAAAGTGAACATTCTTGCCCTGTCTCCTAATGTTGTATCTGAGGGGTGAAATGCCACAGAGGAGCTGTGGGTTAGGATGAAGGGAGTCTACGTGTACATGACATGATGTCTACTCAAATACAGAAATATGTCACCTTACTCTTCCTGTCGGGAAACCTCAGGCTAATTCTCTCTCCTCTCGCTTTATTCCTGCCCGCTTTATATTTTGTGTTTTCCTGCTGTCACTATGGCCATGTTCAGAGACTAAAAAGGAGGCAGATTTATTTTCAAGCATGGTTAATATAAAGGTACAAATGGTTTTCATAGGAAAAAGGAATGATGTAACATTTACAGACATGGTATCAAATTTCCATTAATGGCACTTGTGAAATCAGATACTATGTGGCTTTGCTAATATATTCCTTGATGCAGAAATGGACTCTATTACAGATTATGATTGTTCACACCTTCAGGGAAAGGATAAGCTTAGTTAACTTATATAATCATAACTGCATGTAAAATGTGAGCATTGCATTTTGACACAAATTGGACACAATTGCACAATTGTGTTAAAAAAATAGAAAAGAGTTTTAAAAAATTCAGATTTTGTGTATAATCATTGCTGGAATACAGCTGGAATCAACAGTACAGTAATAGCTATTTACAGTATATTGAAAAAGGAACAAAAAGTTACCCTTGATTATCTACTAATAATTACAGTATATCCACTTATAGCAGAGGTGTGACAAAAATCAGTATGTCTGAATAAGAGTAATTTATAAGGAGAAAAGTACCAAGCTTGTATCAAGTTATCACTAGGGATGGGCGAATTTGAACCATTTTGCTTCGCCAAAAATTTGCCACCAACGAAATTTTACCAAAATGCATTAAAGTCTATGGGGCAGATTTACTAAATTCACATAAATTCACATGAGTGATTCGAATATTCGATCGAATTTTCAAAAAGATTAGAATTAGAATTTTGAATATGCAAATTAGGTAAATTCGACCAAATTCGACCATCGAATAGTCAAATTCAAATAATTAGAATATTCGAATTTAATTTTATTCAAATATTCGAAAATTCGATGGTCGAATACTACCCCTTTAAATTTAAATTCGACCACCTAGTTCGCAAGATTAAACCTACCGAAATGGGGATCATTCCCTAAGATCGAAATTAAAAATTTCGATCGATCGATTAAAAATCATTCGAATATTTGATTCGAATTCGATTTGAATATTCGCACAAACGATCGAATTTTCTGTATTCGATCATTCGAATTGAGGTAAAATCCTTCTAATTCGATAGTCGAATTAGTAGGATTTTACCTCCCCACTATTCCCTGGTCGAATTTTTTAATTTCTTTATCATTCGAAATTCGACCAATAGTAAATCTGCCCCTATGAGTGTCACCATTTTTTGACAAGCGACGCCATTCAAGTCTATGGGCATCATTTCTGCAGCAAAACACGGTGGAAAAATTCTCTCATCCCTAGTTATCACATGGTCATCTAAGGACTAATGTTTTTCCACTTCACAAAGCAACCAACCACAAGAATTTGAGAACCAATAAATTACCAACTGTGCACCGACACCAATTACCCCACCTTAATGGTTAGTTATCCGCCATAACAAAAACTAAAAACTGTTTCTAATGTGCAGTGCAATAATTGCAGTTCATTGTATTTCCAGTTAAAAAAAATTCAATCAATTGCTATCTAAAGTAATTACAATTACATTAGCTATTACAATTGCATTAAGTATTACATGCTTGCTAAATTACATTTGTTTACATTAGAATATAATCATGGAGGTGTAACATGCAAAGATTGTAAAGATGTAAAGATTTTTTCTGACCACATTTTTTCCTGCAAAAATAAAGTCTGACCAGAGAAAAATTGGACTTATAATATAACAAATAACCCTCTTATTGTGTCTACATATGAGTGGTTAGGTACTGTTAGAAGGGAACATTTTTGGGACTAAGTACATACAGAAGAGGTCTGGTCAACCAATCTTGAATGTCTATTATCTTTAATAGATAACAGTATAAAAGGTGGCACTCAGCTTCACTTGATCAAACTGCCAGTATTCTTCACTACTTAATGGGGTATTTGCTATTTTAATTAATTAAACAGATTGGAGTTCGCTTTGTTCGTCATTAAAGTGTCATTGAGAACTGGCACTACGTTAGACTTGTTTGAAGTAAGAATAGATCTGAATGGAGATCAGAAAGAATAAGACACAGAGGGGCAGATTTACTAAGGGGGAATAGTGGGGAATTAAAAGAATTTGAATTTTGAATTCAAATTTTTTTAGCGCAATTCGATTGAATGATCGAATAGGGAAATTCGATCGAATTTGATTCGAATCGAATTTTCGAATGATTTTTAAACGATCGATCAAATTTTTCTTATTCGATCTTAGGGTATGATCCCCATTTCGGTAGGTTTAATCTGGCGAAGTAGATGATCGAATTTAAATTTAAAGGGGAAGTATTTGACCATCGAATTTTCGAATATTCGAATCATTCAAATTCGAATATTCGATGGTCGAATTTGGTCTAATTTGCCTAATTTGCATATTCTATATTGAATTAGAATCTTTTTGAAAATTTGATCGAATATTCGTATCCTTCATGTGAATTAATGTAAATTTTGTAAATCTGCCCCATAGAGATATTTTTACACATTTCTCAGCATTTTGGCAAACAAAGCCGTCTCTCGAGGAATAAGTGGCAATATCTAATATAGCGAATATCTGTTATGAGGTTTGTAGGGAAAAGAAAAGTTCATTCAATCTCCACTCTTAAAACTTTCCCTCTGAGGGAATTTCAATGTATAGAATTTAAGAGGAAGCAAGTTACTGTGGGTTTTAAATTGCTAAATTGGGAAAGGCTAGATGATACCACTTTCTTCTTTTTCCTTTGGGGCCATACAGGAACATGGATCTGTAGCATAATTTTTTTTTTCTTTTTAAATGAAGAAACAACCGCAAAGATTATCTTCCTTATTAATTGCATAATTGCTTTCTCACATACAGTTATTTCAGCTCTTGGGAGTTCAGAAAATCTTTTGCTGTGAACAAACATCTTTTTTTAACCCATTAAAGAGATTTTTGTGTGCATTATCTTTAATGGCTTTTGGGAGTTTAAGGCATCCCCTTTGAGTTTAAAGTGTTGAGTTGATTAGGGAATACCAAGTTCAGGCATAAACGTTCATTATAGATTTCCTTTCTTTGTTCTTACACCATTTATCAATTACTTTCAATTTAGAATCCATTTCTAAAAACATCAGATGACAGGTGACAATGGCGAGCATGGAAAGCCATTTAGATAAGTGAGCACACAAGAGGGTAAATTACATTGTCCTCCTTTAATTACAGCTGCAGGATACATTAATTGATGCATCTGTAGCCTAATGCCTTAAGATGGGGAATAACATCTATAATAAAGGTGAACTGATGGTGATATTGGTGTAAAGGGTAAAGTAATGTTGATACAATGCATTTAGCTTCATTTGCATCCTACTGGCATACAAAAAAACTCAGTTTTTACTGTAGCTTGTGAATACAAAGTAGGTGTCTGATAAACTTTTTATCACTACAACTTTTCCAGAGATACATGTCCATAAAGTTCAATTTCCATCCAGCTGAGAACTGCCTAACCTCCAGCTGGTCTAGAGGCAGGTGGAAACAACCTAGGATAAGGATGTCTTCCAAAATGTCTGGTGTACTGTATTTAAATGGATTCTGTCATGATTTTTATGGTGTAGTTTTTATTTCGAAATGATACTGTTTACACTGCAGATAATTCACTCTACCATGTAAAATGTCATTCTTAGCAAAACCAGTCTATATTTTTAGTTATAATATTGGTGTGTAGGCAGCTATCTCAGGTAATTTGTCCTGGGCATGTGCTTTCAGAAAGAACCAGCACTTCAGGATGGAACTACTTTTAGGCAGGCCATTGTTCCTTCTACTCAATGTAAATGAAGTTGTTGCAGTGGGACATGGATTTTTACTATTGAGTGTTGTTCTTATATCTACCAGGGAGCTGTTATCTGGTTACCACCCCATTGTTCTGCTGGTGGGCTGCTGAGGGGAGAAGGGAGGGGATGATATCACTCCAACTTGCAGTACAGCAGTAAAGAGTGACTGAAGTTTATCAGAGCACAAGTTACCTGACTGAGGACACCTGAGAAACTTACAATATGTCTAGCCCCATGTCAGATTTCAAAATTAAATATAAAAAATCAATTTTCTCTTTTGAAAAACAGATTTCAATGCAGAAGTATAGTGGAGTAGCACTATTAAAGGGGTTAAAGTTAACTTTTAGTATATTGTAGAAGGGCCAATTCTAAGAAACCTTTCAATTGGTCTTCATTATTTATTTTTCATAGCTTTTTAATGATTTCCAATATTCTTCTGTTTCTTTGTAGCTTTCAAATGGGGGTCACTGACACCATCTAAAAACAAATGCTCTGTAAGTCTACAAATGTATTGTTATTGCCACTTTTTATTACTTATCATTTTGTTCAGTCCATCTCCTATTCATATTCCAGTCTCTTATCCAAATCAGTGCAGTCCAGTCTCTTATCCAAATCAGTTGCTAGGGTCATTTGTACCCTAGAAACCAAATTGCTGACACTGCAAACTGGAGAGCTGCTGAATAAAAAGCTAAATAACTAAAAAAAACCCCAAACAATAAAAAATTCAAACCAATTGCAAATTGTCTCAGTATATCACTCTCTACATTATAAAAGTCAACTCAAAGGTGAACAAACCCTTTAACTGATTTTGGGAAAAAAAACCTGTTATCCCATGACATATCCCTTTAATTACCAACCACTTAAAGTTGACCATGCCTCCATATTCTTTTAGTTGATCTGTTTTGCTTATTGTGTATCCTTTACACAATAAGCAAAACAAATTCTTTCACATTCTTACACTTACATAAAATATAGGTAAACATAACTAGAGGAACATTATTATGGGATCACTTATTTTGAAACCCTTATCCAGAAAGCTCTGAATTATGGTAAGGCCATAACCCATAAAGTAAATTTTAAGCAAATAATTATAAAATGTAATTATAATTTTATAATCTCTATAATAATATATCAGTACTTGTGCATGATCCTAACCAATTGATGACAAAACAATCCTATTAGGTTTATTTAACGTTTGAATTATTTTGGTAGCCTTAAGGTATGGAGATCCAAATTACAGAAATACCCATTATGCAGAAACCTCCAGGTCTCAAGCATTTTTCAAAACAGCTCCTATGCTTGTAGACCCAAGCACAAAGGGACAATTGAAAAGCACTGTGTTGTTTTCCAGCCCTCTAAAATATGGTTTCCTCTTGTTCTTCTCTTGCTAACCCAAGTTGATTTCTTTATACTGTAGCTATGTTGCTGTCCCTTCTTCACATGTTTGCATTTCTGTATCACTACTAATATATTATTTTGCATACAGAAATGTCATGAGTTTGTCAAAACTCGCCAAGTCAATATTTTGAAAATATTGATTTTTATGAGGTTGATAAAGTGCACAAGTACTAAATTTCCCTAAACTCGGTAGGTAACGGGATTTTCATTTCTCATTGCACCCAATTATCTGAAATAAAAATATCCAGAAATCCAGGCTATCATATTTTGTGTGTTGCATTCGCTCTTAGCACAATTAATTGTAATTTCTCATCTATTCGCTCTTGAATCTCAGGTGTACACTTTGACTGGACAGGTTATGGAATATGAATAGAATTATATAAATACAAAAATACGCCTACCTGCTTTAACCTTTCATACATCTACTGTGTGTGTTGATGAGTTTGCTGGGGAAATTGTATTCCCAGTGCAACCAGTTCCAATTTAGCCTCCTCGGGATAAGACAACACATTTATCCTTACTGCAACAAAAATGGCAATTAGATTTTGTCATGGATCAACAGATATTCTGCTTGCTTAATTTGATTGTCATAACCTTTATGCACTTTTTTGGCAGAATATATTTGGCTATTTAGGATGATTTCTTTACACTGCTTTTAGATAAGAATATAGATACAGTATAACGAATATATGAAAAACAAAAGATTTGTTATAATGTATTGTTCTGTCACCAACACGATTTATGCAGAAGATACCCTTCCTGAAGCCCTTGCTCGCATGGACGGCGTAACTTTGCTGAGATATGCTGATGGCAGAGAGTTTACTCAATAAAACACTGCTTGATAATCCAGTAGTTCTTTAATCCAGGGATATTGCACAATACAAAGATTCTGGGGTTCAGAATGTCCAAAATATCAACAGGTTCTATAGGTAAGAACTGGTAATTTTGCAGCTCTATCCAACTGACTAAAATGAAACTGAAACTAAGGAACAGCAGGGGAAGGAACAGCTAGTGGGCTGAACTAACAAACATTAAACAGCAGGGGAGTAAGGAATATACCAAAACACATACAATATAATAACTGGCTGTAGTGACAGCACATGTATAGTATAAAAAAACTACTAGAATATTTTTATAAAGGGTCCATTTCACACTGTATTTTTCCTATAGAATAGTGCTTACTGAATATGGCTATAATATGTTAATACTAATTATATATTTAGAGCATTCCTATCAATTTGGCCAATCAAGACACCAGTGACATCATACCATTCTGCTAGGATATTCCTGTTGCTGGCTCCTTAGAAGAGGAGAAAACAACTGATCTCTTGGGCAAAACTAGAATACTACAATGGTACCAACTTTTATTTATACCCTTTGTTGCCCTAGTTTTTTTGCCGGTCAACCCTACTTGAGAGACCAAAGTAAGGGAGCAGCATAAACAAGAACATGAAAAAGTTTGGTCAAGTCAAAACAGGAATTAATGAACAGCCCAGGGTTTTATGATAATGATAGTCAGGTCTAGGCAGAGTTCCAGACAGGCAGAGAAATATAAAAATCAAGTCTAGACTGAGTTAGAATACCAACAAAGGCCTTGTCTTATATATAAATGATAAAAGTGCTAATGTAACAAAGCTCCGATGAAAGGACAGCTGGTTAACTAAGCCAAGCAGCACCCTCAACATCAATTTTAATATATAGAGGAGCTGGGAGAAGGTCAGCCCAATTATTTTGATACTAGGAGACTAGGGTGATTTCCTTGTTACAGGGGAGAAGATAAGCACTTGAGTATAAAAATAACTTTTTAAATAAAGTCCCAGCAGTACCCAAGCCTAAAAAGGCCACACAGGAAAAAAAAATCACAGAAGACAACAATCACATCCATTAAAGGCTCCTACTTCCTTTTTAGCAGTCTGAGAAATGTAGAGCTTACCTGTGACTTATGCCTCTCTTAGGCAGTGAATATAAACTGGAGCTACAATACATTAAACTGAGAACCTATGGAATGCTCTTATATGCTCACTTTATTAATACATAATATTAATTTTCTGGGGTACTACTAATCAGTAGAAATACAGGATTAGTTAATGCATTAACAGCTGAGAAATCAACTCCAGTGAGTTAACAATTGCAATTCTATCACCAACCACTTTAATGAAATATTTTGAATTAGAATTTTTTTAAAATATGGGTGCTATTATTTTAAAGTCTGTTCATATTAAAGTCTAGTGTGTATATATTAGTAACTTCAAATCCTTATTTATTAAGGTGTAGTGACAAATGAAAAAATTCACAAAACACATTTAAGTCAATCGCCGTCAACTTTTTTCTTATGTTCGACAAATTTTTATGCGTGCAACAATTTTTTCTCACTTTTCTCACAAGTTTTCACAAGATCCATTACCATCCTTATGTTTTAAAGCCAGTGAAATATACTATACACTATGTTAGCATGAGAGACAAATTAGGTAAAAGATCAAAATTTTTGCATAGTTTTGTGGTATCTTTGGCTTTGAACAAACATAAAAGTTTTGAGAGATGTCCCTGGAAATTCAGCCTGTCAGGGGCCTATCAGCTCCCAGCGGGAGATGTGCAGACCAAGGAGGAAGCTTAGGGTAAAGGTTCAAGTTCACAGTATCCAGAAAGGGCTCAGGCAAAATCGTAGTCAAGTTCAGGCAAATGTACAAAAAAGGCAGGTAGCCATGAAGATGGAAGATAAACTGAATGAACAACTGAGAGAGTTCAATGGCAGAGGGTAGTTTTGAAAGAGGAGTAAAGTGTGCCATCTTGCTGAAGCAGTCAATAATAGTGATGGGCGAATTTATTCGCCAGGGGCGAATTCGCGGCGAATTCCCGCGATTCGCCGCTGGCGAATAAATTCGCGAAACTGCCAAAAAAAATCGCGCCAAAAAATTCGCCGCGCAAAAACGAGTCGCGCGTCGTTTTTGACGCGACGCGCCGAAAGCGACGCGCGCCGAAAATGACGCGACGCGTCGGAAACGACGCGCGACTCGTTTCGCGAATCGGCGAAAATTTCGTGAATTTCTCTGGAAATTCGCGAATTTTTCGGTGAAGCGAAACGCGGCCGTTTCGCCCATCACTAGTCAATAACTACCCATATTACATTATTCCCTTTGGATGGTGGTAATTCAACAATAAAGTCCATAGGTAAACGAGTCCAAGGATGGGAGGGAATAGGTAGAGGTTGCAATAGACCACTAAGACGAGAATGACTTGACTTGGAAGAGGCACAAATGACACAGGCTGCCACAAAGTCTTTCACATCCTTCCAGGGGGTAGGCCACCACAGGAGACAATTAACAAGCTTGACAGTCTTTTGGACACCAGGATGTCTACTCTTCTTGGAACTGTGGCTTTGCTGGAGGATAGGTATATGGAATTCAGGTGGCACAAATAACATACCTATGGGGATCTCAGCAGGGGCAGAGGACTGGACTGATTGGATCTGGCTAGCCAGTTCCAGGAACAGGGAAGCAATGATCTTTTGTGGGGGGGGGGG
>CM044440.1:10359076-10369670 GCA_024363595.1 Xenopus borealis | reverse complement strand
CACATTGGGTTTCAATTATGCTTTTTCGCATAATTGGGGCAGTGTAATGTTTTTTTGTTAGCGCAAAAAAAACTTCGTAAACACCTTTTCGAATGTTCGACCATGTTTGCTCCATTTTTGACTGATTAAGACCTCAACGACTTCCTTGCAAAGCTGGCGAACAAATTGCTTTTGTGAATGTTCACAGTGTACGCAATTAAATTTTGCAATGGCAAGCCATTTTTTGGGACAGAATATTTAATGAAACTCCAGAGCAGGCGTTAAAGGATTCACAATGCAATAAAAGCCTAACAAAGAATATTACATTGCCACAGGAGAATTTTTATACACTAAGTTTTGCTCTTTGCGAATGTTATTACATTTCCCCCCAATATCTATTGCATATGTTGTATTTATAATTTTCCATTATTTGTTCAAAATAATCTTAACGTTTTAACAAAAACACATAATCACAATATTGGATTTTGAATGCTTCAGATCATTTTTCTTACATTGAATTTCCTTTTACAGTAGCTCCCTGGCATGTTTGCTTCTGTATATCTTTAGCACCATCTGTCTCCCTCAGCTCACCACTGTATTTTTCACAAAGACCTACTTTTGCCATAATAAAGTTGTACATTGAGTTGTCCTTGTACAGCATGAAGCGAGCACGTGTATCTCCAGGCCTCCCAAGCTCCCTTTAATAATTGTCATCCAATCTATGAAAAATGTCCGTACATATTAAAAATCCATCAACCAATGAGCACTAATGGGAGCAAGACCCATGGCACAGGAGCTTCTACTGCTACTGTTCTTAGCCGGAGTGGATCCAAGGTTTACGTGACCTATGATAATAAATGTCATGCCTATTAATAAAAAGAGAAAAATTGCATGCTGGAAGTTAAGGGAAAATAGAAACAGCAAATGCTCTCTCACTCTCTGGAAAAAAATAAATAAAAGTTAAAAAAAACACGATAAATCTATGCACTTTTATTTAACGTCATCACCTAATAGTGAAGTTATTTTCAATGGTCTTTATAAATCACACAATAAACTATTGATATGCATATGCAGCAGAGCAATTACGGGTGGAGGGGGAGGAATGGAACATTTTACTCTTTTTAATAAATCTGACCAGTGGACGCAGGACAGAGACAGGATTTGTAACCAAGATAAAGGTATTTTATTAAAGGAATGTTAGCACCATTCGTTTAATTTCTCCATAATCAGGCTTTTTTTTTATGGAGTCATGATTAAGATTGTTTGGACAGGCATGGGATCTGTTATATGGAAACATGAAATCCAGAGAACAATGAGAAATTCAACGTCATTTTTTGAAACCTGTTTAGAAGAAACATTGTAATTTTTAACATGGTGCTTCAGATTCCACAAAGACCCTTTATTTAGTAAGATCTATGTCTCAGGCATTTTGGATAATGACATAATTCTCATATTTTTGTTTTTGCAGTTTGTAGTTTTAGTATTTAACTTTTTACTGTAAAATCTGTTAAAGGACAAGGAAAATCGAATAAGGCTAGAAATGCTGTATTTTGTATACTAAACATAAACATGAACTTACTGCACCACAAGCCTAATCAAACAAATGATTTATGCTTTCAAAGTTGGCCACAGGGGGCTGTCATCTTGTAACTTTGTTACTATTGGTCGAATTTGGAATTTCGATCGATTGAATATAAAACATTTGATCAATCGTTCGAATCGATCGATTCAAACAATTTAATCGATCAATCAAATTTTTTATATTCGATCAAAAGTAATGAAACCCAATTCGGTAGCTTGATTCTGGCGAAGTAGGAGGTTATTAAGTTATCGACCATCGAATATTCGAATAACATTTTATTTGAATAATCGAATTAATTTAATGCAAATTTGATCGAACTTCGAATTCTTCACGTGAATTTAGTAAATTTGCCCCCAAGACTCTGCACATGCTCAGTGTAGTCTTGGCTGCTTAGGGATCATCATAAATTATCAAAACAGGGAAACAAACAAAGCTGCTGGAGTTCTGCATGGCTGGGAAGTAAGGGTGGGGCTCCCCCTGCTGTTCATAAGTATGATTGCTTCAGTGAGGGACCGTTTGACAAAAGTAAATGAAGGGAGAATTTCACTACATACAGTCGGGTTTAATATAAAAACGTTAGACATTTTTTAATTGAAGTATATTAGAGATAGGAATCTTTTTCGTTAAAAAATCTTTTTTGCCTTTTCTTGTCCTTTAAAGTTTCTCTTTCAAACTGTTAACCTTGTTATTAGCTAAGGGAGCCCAGCCTGAAGACCAATTAGGCAGAGATTTGGGAGTTAGTGCTTATTTGTACCCTGGGTACTCCTGGAACTATAGCAGGGTAACAGTTATCCCACTGTTTCTATATATATATATAACCTTGTTATGAGCTAAGGGGGTACAGTCTGAAGGCCATTTAGGGGGAGATTTGGGTGAGTGATTATTTGTGCCCTGGGTACCCCTGGAACTATAGTGACACCCCAATGTTTCTATATATCTGTAACCTTGTTATGAGCTAAGGGGGCCCAGTCTGAAGGTCAGTTAGGGGGAGATTTGGGGTGAGTGATTATTTGTGCTCTGGGTACCCCTGGAACTATATCAGGGTGACTGTTACCCCAATGTTTCTATATATCTGTAACCTTGTTATGAGCTAAGGGGGTCCAGCCTGAAGGCCAGTTAGGGGGAGATTTGGGGTGAGTGCTTATTTGTGCCCTGGGTACCCCTGGAACTATATCAGGGTGACTGTTACCCCAATGTTTCTATGTATCTGTAACCTTGTTATGAGCTAAGGGGGTCCAGCCTGAAGGCCAGTTAGGGGGAGATTTGGGGTGAGTGCTTATTTGTGCCCTGGGTACCCTTGGAACTGTAGCAGAGTAAGTGCTGCAAAATATTTTTGTGTCAAAATAGTACATTGGGTTGTCCTTGTACGGCATGAAGCGAAAAGTAGTGCTTGTGTTTATGATTGTACGATACTCCTGATTTGTGTTGTCCTAGTTGGCATTACTTGTGGAAATCTAATATCCTCAACTTTACATGCAAGTTTTTTGGTATTATTTCTTCTATAAATATTTCATTTATGTATTGCAAAGTACAATAATATGCATTGTACTAATAGTATGAATGGTATTAATAGAGTAGTTATTAAGAATTTACAGCATATTGAGTTATGATGAAATCATTCACATTAGTGGCACAGATGTGATGGCGGATGAAAATCTAGGGATGGGCCAATTTGACTTGTTTTGTGTCGCCATAAATTCACAGCCAGCGAAAATTGGCTAACGCCTCTTAGAGTCTATGGGCGTCAAAATTTTTTGACATGCATTCATTCTATTGGCATAATTTCCATAGCCAACACAGATATGTAGCTGGTAGGTAGCAACCTATGTATTTGGTACCAAGGGAACACGTGTTGCTGCCAGAATATTAGGATATTAAAAGACATATACACAAGATGATTGATGTAATGTATAATCATTAAACATAATAATTAGGAAATTTGTAAGATTAGTCAGTAAGAAACAGGCAAGAGGTCTAGGAAGGCAGCGGGCCAGGGTCCAAACCAGGAGATCCACAATAAGTAGACAAGATACAGGAATTGTACTGCAAGTACAGGGTAGAGAATAAGGAACCAGTAAGGGACTCAGGAACACAAGCTCAAACTATGAGAATTTAGGAGCTAGAGCAAGGTAAATGTCTTAATAATCTAGCAGGAAGAGGATGTCTTGATAACCAGATTACAGAAACATGGTCTTATTGAAACAGAGGGTGGATGTCTATGATGTAGCTAGCAGTATAATACACGTCCAAAAAAACACTACCAGAAAACCACCACCAGAGTACCACCACACAGGCCAGAGTTTTAAACCTGATACAGCCTGATAATTGAAAACCCAAACCCACCTCTACTGATATATCTATCATCAATCTGTCATTTATCCATCTACATAATTATCTGTTTCTATATTTTATCTATCTTTCTATTTTTTTATCAAAATAAAATATAATTTCTATATTTTATATGTCCTTTTAGGGGGGAGATAATTAGATGGATAGATAGATAGATAGATAGATAGATAGATACAAGATATAGTGAGGACAAGCACTGAATTTGTATAATCTTTGTCCTTAATGCAGAACACAGAATGCTGATATGATATGCTGTCTAATGCAAGAACAACCCATGATAATCTTTTTTAAGGTCCTATTCACCTAATGGCAATGCTTAGCTGCATAATTGCCTTGAGCCTTTTCTTGTTCTAAATGGAAAATATAATAATCTAGTGGTGTTGTCTCTGGGAACGAATGAGAATTCCAGGAGTAAATGTTGGTGCCACCCATGTGATCCAAGGGGGTTAATGCAGTTAAAGTTATTTCACAGTCCATCAAGGAGCCTATGCTGACCCGTTGACCTTTGAGCCAACAATATTAAAACCATTATCATCACAATAGATGGATTCTGTGTTGGGCCGACTTGACACTGGGCCCAGGAAATCTCAAGTTAGTACTTAGATTTAAAAAAAAAAAAAAATCACTTTTCTTTTGACTTCCCAGGTCTGGCTAATAATAAACCTACTATAATATGCTCCATTAATATTGCTGAACATACAAAAAAGAACACTGAAATGGAGATGTCAAATCTGCTGACTGCATTCAGGATATGATAATATTGACCGTATTTTGAACAGTAAATGTGTAACAAGAAAGATCAGCTGAAGGGAGCCAGTGAAGTGCTTGGAATTTTAGAATAAATTAGTAAAACTATAAAACTCATTTACACACATAGAGGTTCACTAGTGTCATATGGCCTGAACTCTGTACACGAGAGCTGTCAGAAATCACATATTCTATTTATAGGGAATGGTATTTTATAATTTATAAGGGAGTAATCAGTCTTATCTGCACTAACATTTAAGCGAGACAGTTGTACTAAAATATTGATAATATTTCCATTTGCAATCATCATTATATAGTAAAGTGCAGTATAATGGCATTTCATACCTACTGTTTGGCTTGAACATGACATCATTTTACACGGCAGACGTACAGCTCAAATTAACTTCACTTCTTAGATCATTCAATTTTTCCTATATTATAACTTATGCTAAAACATAATGGCTCACGTACAAACATTCATGTGTTTTATCACTATATTGGATTCTATCGGTGCCATGCTAGGAAGTAGCAACCCTTAGAAAAGTGATTCCCAAACTGTAGAAATGGGCCCACTAAGGGAACATGGAGAATTGCTTTTGAATGGGGAGCTGAGCCTGAAAGTTAGAGTTAGGGTTAGAGTGGTGAAAGTAGAAAAAAAATAATAAAAAAGCCCCTTAATCAATTTGCTGAAGTGAGTTTCAAAATCATCTTTTCTTTTATTGATAAGACTGGACCACAGAGTCCCTTGTCGGTTGTAGTGCACATTCTTAACTTTACAGATTGTGTTCCAAAATCAGTCAGCCTAACTATAGTTTAAATAAGAGACACTTCTTCACCTGGTACCGTGGAATTTAATTCTTTTGAATCTGAGAGTGAGACCTTTGTGTTGGATTCCTCAAGCTGTCAACTCGCTGAACAGGAACATGTCAGTTTGAAAGATGAAGAAGAATAAAATGATTTGAGTATGTTTTTTGAATTTCTGTATTGCAGTCAACACTGAAGTAAGGTGAAACCCAGCATGGGTGTGAGTAGATCATTAGAAGAAGGGACAGAAGAGGAAAGAAGGGTTTATGGTGGACAAAAACGATACAAAGAAGTAGCATGGGCCAAGGAAGGAAAAGAGAAATTGTTTTTAAGGAAAAGTGAAGGAAACCCAAGGAAAGCGCTGATAAGTACAAGAGAAGAAAAGGATGAGGCAGGTATAGCATTTAGTAAAGTGGATGAAGAAGAAACAACATTAAACATTAAAATAAAACAAAGTAAAGGAATAATAGAAGGGATAGCAGATAAAAAAATTGGTTCCTGCTCAGGTAAGAGACACACGAGGATTTAAGAAATAGGAGTAAAAAGAGATATAAGGCAGTGCTCATATATTTAAGTGGAGAGCTCTATTCATCTGTCAAAGCATGATTGTTTTGCTATTTAGGTGAAGGTGGGGGTATTTATCATAGTAGTAGCTGAAATATGTGGGGGCATGCTTTAAACACGTGTTTTTAACTTAGTCCTGAGGAAGTGCCACGATTTAGGGCACGAAACGCGTAGACTGCATGCACTTTACATTGCCACCCAAGCTATGTTTGCACAATAAAGCCAGAATTCACTAAAAGATTCAGCTTCCAGATTTCTTCAGTTTAGCGCCGCTGCGCTGGTTCACACACACCTTTGGATGAGTATGAAGAATGGTAACATAAATGTATCAAATGGTCTCTATCCAACTGTTGGATATGGAATGTATTATGTATATGTAATAAATCTAGTGAATATTTAGCAATAATTTTTGTATCTTGAAAGCTACACTTTGAGGGTATATATTTTAGGTGTGTATTGTACAAGCTGTGCATTGAAGTATTGTTTGTATATGTTCTTAAAGGCTGTAAACCATGAATTTTAGCTTTAATGCAGACTGGTAACACAAAAGCTCTCAATTGACTTGTTCAAACAAACTGGAAGCTGTAAAACGATGTTGGTTGCCAATCAGCAAGTCATATCTTTCTTCAAAAACCTGCTGAATTGGACTAACCTTCTCAAATCAATCTGCACAATCTCTTATTTTATTATCAAGCATTTATGCTTTCTCCTCACTATTGTTAGTGTTTTCCCCCCAAGAATGTAAACATCTTAGCTGCACATTTTTATGTAAAATGCACTTTTCTAACCTCCACGCTTTTGCCCTGACCCACATCATTTATTCTCTAAACTGAGTAACTTTAACCAAAACACACACGTTTGCACAAATAAATGTTGACTCAGGTCAAGGACGGTAACAACACAATTTTACATATGTGGAGTGTCATATATTCTCAAAAATAAGGTCAGTCATCTGGCTCAATGTTGTGAGAATGAAGAAACTTTCTCTTTATCTCTGACCCTTTCAGAGCCAGAGAAGAAAACCTAACAGTAGATGCCAAGCTTAAGTATTAGAATTGACTTCACCAAAATATTTTTTAGGAGAAGTCTTAGACATGGTTCCCAGTACATATTGTTCTATCATTATAAAGGATACTTCAGTGTGTTTATTTTGATAATCTGTCCTAAGGTAGTGTTTAAAAAAGTTATCACTGGCACTAGAGAACATCAGCATGTTTTTGATACTTCATTAAGGTCTATTTTATTTTTGCTTAGTATTATTATAACATAGAACCAACTTTATGTGCCAATTGTTTGCAAAATACTATTGCCCATACTAAATTGGGGCATTTACACACATTAAATTATACACACTGCTGCTTATGAAGTATGGCATACTTCATAAGGCTTACGGCTGGTAATGCTGAGTACCTGTGAACATTGGAAAATGTTGAAAACAGGTATGGGATATGTTACCTGGAACCTGTTATCCAGAAAGCTACAAAATATAGGAAGTTCAACTCACATAGACTTAATTTCTTTTTCCTTGTACTTGATCCCAACTAAGATAACATCAGATCTTACTGGAGACAAAACAATATTATTGGGTTTAACTAATGTTTAAATAATTTCAGGCCTTATTTATCAATAATCCAAATTATTTATTATTTAAATAGCACAAATTAAAAACGTATGACATATAGGATTGTACAATTTTTGGGGCTTGTTGCTAAAAAGTCCTAAAAAGTCTGATTTGCGGGCTAATTCCAGTGCAGACCACAGAAACTTCCAAATAGGATAGGGACCTCTCCCATTGACATATATGCAACCTCAGCAGGTTGCTGTATTTTTTTGATTCTGACTTTTTGCAGCTTCGTTGTTTAATAAATCCTAAAAACTTCAAGGTTTTTTCCACTAAAAATTCAGATTTTATAGTAAAAACCTGAGTTTTTGGCATTCAGACTTTGATAAATAAGCCCCTTAAAGTATGGAGAGTTAAAGGCCGAACATTAGGAGAGATATAAAAATGACACAATTATTTATCTAAACAAAATACTTATACACACATTTATCAGGCTTTCACCACAAAAACAATGTTTTCAAGCTTATACGAACATTTTTGGGGAGGTAAGAAAACTCTTCTATCAAGACATTTAGGTCAAACCAGTAAGATAAATCTAATAACACCTTTCTATTTCCTGCCCACATCCCCATAAATCTCTGTTTCTTACAGTTTTTTACCCACACTGAACATGAGCCTTTCCCTCCCAATTTTGGATGACACCATGTAAATTTGCCCAATAATACATTATCTATACATTAAATATTATATATTATAGATGGCACTTGGAAAGTCTGGGTAGAACTTCAAATTATGGCCAAGGAATGAGTGACTAGAAGAAAGCTGTTCATCCTCACATCATAATGAAACTTGCTTGTTTATTAGTTATGTTATCATGTAACTTTTGCTGCAGGTATGAAACAGTTCATTTATAAAGTAGATAGACCAATGACAAGCTTCATTTATATTTGCTTTTCTTTTTGGAATCTGCTGCAGGAAATAGTCTGTTCCTAGGCAGATTCTGCAGTAGGCTTGATGGCATATACATAAAATTCATCATCACATTTGCCAGTAAATGAACTAAACCTCTCTGCACATTTACATGAGATCTCGTACATCATCTATTTTTGCTCTGTATGAAGTCATTTTGTGTCAGTTCAGGAATACAGATTGGGCTGCATTACTTGTTTCCTTTGGAGAAGTCTAGGTTCATCTGAGGTTCTATATGTATGAGAGTGAGATAACTCTTGGCGCTTCTGCAACTCCAAAGGATTATGGGTAGCAGTCACTAAGGGGAGACAGGGGATAAGAGAAGTTTGGCATTGGAGAGGAATGTAGGACTGCCCAGTGATAGGAAGTATTTTTGTTCACATATACTGTAAATTTCATGCAGGGTCCACTTTTCATTCGGTAATGCTGATGTCTGCCAGACAGAGGACAGAATTGTGAGCAGGCTATATGAATTTATAACAAGATCTTAATCCTTACTCACTCTAAATCACTGATTGGCAGTGCTGATTATTTTAACATGTTGTTTAACATGTTGTTCCTGTACTCGTCAATAAATGGACTTAATTAGTAGTAATTAATAGTCCCTGGGCTAATCAGAATTTGAAATTTCCAGGAAGTTTCAGAATGGAACTGTGGCCCAGGGATCAGGCTCTTAAGTAAATATAAACATTTCTAATAGAGATGTATGTGTTGGGTAATTATAAAAAATGGAGGTACCTGAGACCTTGAATTGCATAAACATGCACCCCTCCATTAGTATTATCAACATGTATTTATATAGCACCAACATATTTCGTAGCGCTGTAATGTAAATGTATTGATACTACTAAATCACATGAATCTTATACATGTATACATATGGAGTTACAAATACATCACAATCAATACAGGTACAAAAGGTGAGGAAGGCCCTGTGCAGAATGAGGGTACAATTTAAAGGGAAGGGAATAATACACATGGTGTGGGAGTGGGCAAGATCAGAATTAATTGGGTGATAGATGAGGTAGTGTTATGGTATTACATTTGGTAGTTAAGCAGAGTGAGTGTATGCTTCTCTAAATAAGTGTGTTTTAGCAGGTCAGTAGAGGAGTGTAACAAGCGGTTAGGGTTGCAGTACTGGGATTGACAGAATGTCATGGCAGAGGAGGAGCGGTTGCTGAGGTGTATAAGCCTTGTGGCAGTGTTCATGTGGACTGGAGAGGTGACAGTCTCTGGTGGGGAAGGCCAATTAAAGGAGAGTTACAGTTGTCTAGACATGATATGGCAAGAGAGTGAAACTAACATCAATGGTGTTGAATAATGGATATTTGCAAGGCAGTCCAATAATTCCCAGTGGCGAGATTCTACCCCAACCTTCAGACCTCCATGATCACTGCTGCTAACCCACATATTAGGATGGGACAGAAACCCCTTTCTCATAGTCACATGAAAGTCTACCTTCACTGAAATTTCGTGAATGTCTATTAGAAATTGGTGAAACTGCAAAAAATTAGCAAAACGCTGCCGCATCTCGTTTTGGACGCGGGCGTCCATTTTTGCCCGCCGGCGCCCATTGCTGGCGTCCAAAAAAATGGATTCCGGATTCGCTGGCATTTCAGGAATTTATCCGCCCCATGAATCACAGGAATTTGCCCATCACTAACTGTCTTTGCTGCATTGCTAAGTTTTTCACCAGGACCTTTGGCCAGTGGACTTGGGATGGGAATTTGGGTTCCTCATATGTATAATATTACTGGCTGGCAAGTTATCATAAGTTATAATCATTGTCTCTTGTAAAGTTTTAAATAAAAAACCCTTCTTAAGACTCCTCCATACATACCATGAATATATGAGGGAACAGCCATTAAAATTGTCCTCCTCGTGTATGGCCGTCTTTCTTTGTCCTTTTTTTTCAGAGAAGGAAACTTCACCCCATAAGTTAAAAACTAAGGGTCGAATTTCGAATGCAAAAAAAATTCGACCAGGGAATACTGGGGAATTAAAAAAATTTGAATTCAAATTTCGAATTCGAATTTTTT
>CM044440.1:10274206-10300799 GCA_024363595.1 Xenopus borealis | reverse complement strand
TTGTTTCCATTGCAGTTTCCTGAAGGCCCCAGTAAAATAGCAAATAAAGTCCCATGCTTCTGGCTAGTTCTCAATGGTGTGTACCAGAAGTTATTTTCATGCTAGTCACAATCTCTTTAACCATAACTCCTTCAAAAAGAACCCACACATCAGCTCTATGACCTGCATGTGATTGTTTCTGTTATACAGAAAACGCTGCATCAACCACTGCCAAGCAAAACATCCTCTCCATAAAATGTAAATTCACACAAAAAAATCTTTCAAGGCAGATGGCAAATGGCAAAACTCCCTGCGCACTCTGGACCAATCCTCTCAATCAAAGAGTTAAAGGAACCATATGGGGGGGATTTTTTTTTTACGCATCATTATTGGATGGTATGCAGTTCTGTCTGGCACAGATAATGCCTATTCTCAGCTATGGGGCAAGGTTTGTCTTAGCACCTCTCATTTAAGAATGGGAATGTAAGTGAATAAATAGCAATTTATCTAAATTATTCTTCCTAAACACACAGATTTTTCTTTCATTCAGCCTGTTAAGAGAAAAGAAAAAAACATCTGAACCTTGCAAAATACAAAAGAATAAATTAATATTTTTGCAAGTATTTGTAATGGGATAATACCTCTGAAGTACTGATGTATTAAATATTTAAGGTAATGAAATTTTAATGATGAGTTTAGAAATAGAAACCACATTTTTTTTTCTCCATGTTTATGCCGTACATTCACTGAAAATCAATATCACAGATGCACAAGTTATATGTGTCAGCTGTTTCTAAACTGGAGTTATACAATATTCACGGGGGGTTTGTTAAACTTATCGTGGCACACAAGAGGAACTGGGTATGGTGTTTAGATGTGCTCTATTCAGGCATTTAACTTAAAGGGCACCTGTTGACCAAAAATATTTTCCCCAACTAAAGGTCCAGACTAAAAGAGCCCACACTCTGGTTGGGGGTAACTGCTCCCAGTTCGAGTGGCCATGTTGGTGTACACACATGTACATAATAAGTGAATGCTGCAACTTGCTCATTACATACATGCGTGTGACATCAGAATCTCATTATGTGATCCCAACATGAATGTCCTAGGGGCACATTTACTAAGGGTCGAAGTGAAAATTCTAATTAAATTCGAATTTCAAAAAATCAAATTTCGAAATAATTTTTGGCTACTTCAACTATTGAATAGCCTAAAATTCGATTCAAATTGAAAAAATTAGAAATTTCAAATTTTGAAGTAATTTTTGGCTACTTCACCTATTGAATAGCCTAAAATTATAAAATTCGAATTTCAAAGTACTGTCTCTTTAAAAACCTTCGCATTTCCCCACCTTAAAGGTGCCGAATTGTTATTTTAGCTTATGGGAGACCTCCTGGAACCTTTATCAAGGGATTTTGGGCAAAATCGATTGAATTGTTCGAACTAGTGATGGGCTAATTCACAGTTAATTCCGCGATTCGCCGCAGGTGAATAAATTTGCGAATTTCGCCATCTACTTCCCAGCTCTGTTCTTCCTGGATCCATCGATGTTCGGCGATTCATGTGCAGTTGTTGCATTTACCGGTTCAGCTCTACTGCACATGCGTGAAAGTCACAAAGTTTTCCGATTGAAACTTTGTGACTTTTGGGGCTGCGCAGTAGAACTGAACCAGCGAATGCTCCTACTGCTCATGCGTCACCAAACGCCAATGGATCCAGGAAGAAGATGGCACCTGCAAACTCCATTGACAGGACCTTCACCAAGGGGTAAGTAGCAACTTAGGGGCATTTGCCCGGGGGAGGGGAGGTAGGACGGGAGGTTAGAATTCTCCTTTAAGGCTTGGTCTACATTTTTCATTTGGCTTTCATACTTCTGTAGATGGTGAAAAGAACTTCTTCAAACAGGTTTAAATTAGGGTTCAGATTTGGTTGACGATCAAGATGAATCTTCTAATAAAAATCTAAAGAAAATTCAGAAAATGTTATATTATTCAGTAAAAATACCTTTTACCATTTGTCTTTATCTATATACTGTATATATAAAATATAAAAATTAAATACCATAACCCCTCCCCTATTTTTAAAAATCCACTTCAGCTGTTAACAAATCAGATTAACTAAATATTTTGCTTTAACTCTACTGATCCTTGTATGTTAAAAACAAAAACTTGTGAGTCTACTTTTTGGTAATGTTGCCTTATTAGTGCATTTTTGTTTTAGTGTGAGGTAATTTTGTTCAAAGGTTACTTGCAAAAGAGATTCATCAGATCCCTGAAGGCAGAGGAATTTAACATCTGTTAATGTCTAATCCTGCTTAATGTCATTTTTATATAGGCATAAAACAGAGGATATTACCTACTTCTTCATGCATTAACATTCTGGCTGCTGGAAAGCTAGACGTTTAATAGAATGTGTGTCTCAAGATTTAGGGAAATATAAGATTTATATATTATTTGTTTTCCCAAAGAGAGTGCTGAAAAGTATATGGCATGTTACAGGATTGTAAGAAAAATTAGCCAGAATTCCCTCCAGGAAAGACTATAATTAAACAGTTCCACATGGAAAGCTGAGCTGTGTGAATATAACCCTGCACATCTGCACCTGAAAAATAAAACATCACCTTAAGCAGAGTGATCACTAGTCCTAAAATATATATAGACTAAGAATGAATCAATCACAAGGCTGATGATTTGTGCAGCATTTTAAGCCAGAATTTTCATCTGAAGGCTCCTGAAGCTCTGGAAGCATGCAAAGCTGGTGTATGAGTCCCCATGTATAGCACCTCTAAGCAATAAAAAAATCCTTTCCGTAAAATCCCACAGCACCCTCCCAAATTCATTAGATGCCATGGTGTGGGTGAGTTGTACATACACAGCACCGGTAGAAGAAGTTGTTAAAGGGGTAAACTACATGAGGTGTTTTGATCAGATTTTTTTATTTGAGCCTCAAAATCTTGTCATGCAAAAGTACAAGATTCTGTGAGATCTTACAAAATCTCACTAGATAAAGGGCCAGATTCAATTCAGTGAGAAAAAGTTGAGTGAAAATTCCTGGACGAGTTTCAATTTGAAATGCAATTTAATTCAAAAACTCAGTTATCACGTGAAAACTCAATTGAAGTCTAAGGGAAAAAGTGGAAGTTTTCAAACCGAATAAACCATGAGAAAACTTTTTCTCATTTAATTGAATTTGACCCAAAGTCTGTTGATTAGTGATGGGCAAATGCATTGAAGTCTATGGGTATCATTTTCACTGTGAAACTTGGCGAAAAAAATTCACTCATCGCTACTGTTAATGTATTTTATTCATCTACCAACTTGTAAATAGTGATGGGTGAATCTGACCCATTTCACTTCACCGAAAGTTTGCAAAAAAAAAAATCACCAAACACATTGAAGTCTATAGGCATTTTTCCCATGTAGCAATACTTTTAGGGGGTTATTTATCAAAGTCCAAATTTATCTCAATATTTTCTGCTACAAAATTTATTATTCATTTATTATAACATGTTTTTGAAAAGTTGCTTTGCGGTAAAAAATCTAAATTTGATGAATTTTGGGGGATTTTTCACCCAAATTTCACAATTTTTTCATAATTTTCACCCGAAAACTCTGAAAGCTTCGTGATATTGCACAAAATTCAGTGTACATAAAAAAATCATTGGGACTTCTACCATTGACTTATATGCAACCTTGACAGGTCTGAGATGCCGGATTTTCCGATTCTGACTTTTCCATCCTCATGGTTTAATAAATTCCAAATAATTTGTAATTTTTAAAAGCCTGATTTTATTTTAAAAAAACACAAATTTTTCATGATTTTTGCATTCAGAGTTTAGTAAATAACCCCCTTAAACTATGCATAATAGTCTCTGAGTCTTTTCTTCTGCAAAATGAGGCAAACTATTTTGCATAGCCTTATGATAAACTGGGGAACATTACAATAGCTCTCAAAAATAGCTGCTGCAAACTTTTATGCACGTTAACTGAACAGTGCACATAATTGTCAGGTTTAATATCAGAACATGTGTATTTGAGACACTGTAAGTCATTCTGTTACCTCTTAGGAATCTGTCTCAGTAGTCAGGACTCACAAGTCAATCCTCTTCCATCTTCCCCTAAATTCTCCCCCTAACCCTAAAAGTATAACCTTAGGGTTAGGAGATACTTTTTTCGTATATTCTAATTTGGCCTCTTCGATCATCGAATACCGAATTATCGAATAGATCGAATAGTTCGAATGATTGGATATTCGATCATTTTATGATCGAAGGAATCAAAATTTTTAAATTGTTTGAATGCCTACTTCACCAGATTGAACCTACCGAATTGCAATAGAAGCCTATGGGAAACACCCCATAGGCTTCTGAGACTAAGTCCTGCTCGAATACCGTTCGTACGATCAAAGCGTTCGATCGTTCAAATCGTCTGAATTTTTCGGAGGCTCAAAGGAAATTTTACCATTATTTCGGTATCCGATCGTAACAATTCATCGAGAAATTGAATATCGAGCAAAATGATAGCCTAAAACAATTCGATAAGCATTCGATGGTGGAATGCTTATCGAATTTCGAATAGGATGGAGAAAATTTTGGGGAATAATAGTAAATTTGCCCCTTAGAGTGAATGATAAAGGTAGGGTGACAAAGGATTGAGGTAGAAGAATCAAGGACAGTTGACATAACTGAGAGATTTCAGGAGGACAGACCAGAATGTTAGGACCTCTAAGTCCTTACTACTGAGATTGATTTCTGAAGTTAAATTACTGAAGCAGAATGGATCACAATGGTTGCATAATGTTCAGATACAATAAACAACATATCACCATTATAATGTACTTTGTGGGTATCGTTTATCATTTCCTTCCACTGTGAGATTCTTTCTACTTGTCCATAACTAATGTGTCAGTACAACCTCCCCCGGCAGAGAATTGCTATCATTTTATTGTTCTCACTTCTTGCACTAAAAAGCTTTTCTTTTAATCTTAAAATGTTTCCATCTTGTTCTACATGTACTTCTTGGCAATCACCTTCATCGATTGACTTTTGCAGGAGAAAATTGTAGACTTGAAATTTTAAGACAATATAACTGCTGATTTTGTGTCGTAGACTTAATATTTCAAATTCAGATAACATTAGAATCGATTAGTCCAATTAGCAAGAATTACATAGGTTCTACATTTTAGGTTTTTTTTGTCAATAGGAAACTGCATTACAGTTCTTTAGTTCATTATAATTCTTTCACTGATTATAATGCTTTAATTCATTACAGTTCTATAGTTCATTATAGTTCTTGATTGTCAAACATTACTCCATTTTAAAACATATAAAATAACTGTAAAGATTGAGAGGGTTTATTTTACCCAGCAGGGACATTAAAAATTATAAAGCTAGAATAATCTGATAAACTATTGCCATTTCTAATCGGACTGATGGAAAACAGTAACACAGAGGTAAAAAGAGGCACATAATGAATTATTGTAAAGCAATGCACTGCTCCAAGGCTACAGCAATCAAATAGACAGCTCTCACATCTAAAAATTACAGAGGCCTCTTAATATATCAACAATAGTTGTGTGTATTAAACTCCTCGGCCACCCCTGCCACACTGAAGAAAAGCACTCACATTTATTTAGTGAAATTAAATCTCAGTCCGGACTGGGGCTGCATTTCTTACTTACCAGAATTAGATTAATTTAAATGAATTTCCTGTTGCCGTACAGAAAGACAAACTTTTCAAAATGTTACATTCATAAAACTGAGGCAAGAACGAAAGGACAACAGACTTTCTCTTAAAAAGATTTAATGGAAATTTCATACTACCGCTTTTCTCTGTATTTTTAAAATGCCACATTCATTCCTCATCTTTATGGCATAAGGACTTTGAGTTTCAATAAAGTTAGATTTTTATCTTCAAATTAAACTGGTCGCCATGACCTCTCTCTCTTATTAAAAAGGAGAAGGCAAAAAAAAAAATCTCAGTAACAGAGAACAATGAAATGGAGATTCATTTCAGGGGATTCCCTTATAAATTGTCATTTTTAATTGCAGAATGAAGGATTAAGAGTAATAACAAACAGAGGGTATAATGGCACATGTATGTCCTCAAGTTCAAAGTGAAATTTTGAATGCAAGTCCTTTTTTTGCACAATTCAGCATCATTGTGGCTGGAAAGGGGTGATGTTCTTGATGCTACTCGTCAGGGGAACCTATCGGCAACCAAGGGAGGTAGTCAGGACCAAGGAGGAAGCTAAGGGGTTAAAGTCTAAAACAAGGTACAAGTAAGGATCAGGCAATATCAGGGTCAAAGTCCCGGCAATAGTTCTTATATGCAGGCAGCAAGAGTTCAAGGATCGGGTTCAGGCAAGGTCAAGACAAGTTAACAATAATAATAATACCCAGGAAAACTATAGCTTAAGGGTCCTATTATCGGGCGCCATACTGGCGTCCTGTGTGCCCTTTTATATTCAAATTTGGTGCCAAAACAGTCGCAGGAGCATGACGCAGCATGTTGCATCCAGGTTGATGCGCTGACATCATTGCACCAGTGCCACTACCAACGTGGTGGCCATGGACATCGCCATCTTGAGAGCAACACAGGAAGAGAAGTATGCGATGCCCGGAGCTGCAGGTTAGACTCCGGGCGGCAGCGATACTGACACCACTGAGCTGTGCCAACTGCAATTTTCTATGATTTGCCAACACTGAAAGGGGTTCATCTTCCAAACTATTTTTTTCAGATTAGTTATTTTTAGTTCACTAGAAATAAATACTTTTTTCAATTGTTATCCTTCTTTTATTTGTTATAATTTTTCCAAAGTGTAAGTTTAATTTTTAATGTTCCTGTCTCTGGTATTTCAGTCTGGCAGCTCAGTGATCTAGATGCGGATTTTAACATGTTAAAGTTTGCAGCATTAGTTGATTCATTTCATACAGCATCTGTAGAGCATCAGCAACTGTTGTATCAATTCTAACAGCTGCCTTTAATGAAACTTGGGGATTCTGCTCATCAGGGACAAACATAATGAATGTATCAACTAGTGGATCAATTTAGAGCTGCTATAGAAAGATGTAAGAAAGTGAAAAAATAAACGTTATTGTTGGAAAATTGTCACAAATAGAAAATAGATTATAATTCGACAACAGCTGAACTGAAAAAAAAGTTTTTTGAAGGTGAACAACCCCTTTAACATTTAACTCTTGTACAACTCAAGTATCCAAGATTGGAACCTGCTGTGGGATAGTTTGAAGGCCTACATAACCCTAATTTGGTTGCTGTCTCTTGGCAATCCAGGGGCCCTGAGTCCCTTTTGCATATGAAAAGAACAGGGAATTGGGAATTACAGTGCAGTACCTCCACCTAGGGAACAACGAGGAGCACACCTCAGGGGGATTCCAACAGGAATAATAAAACACACACAGTTTACAAATGAAACAAATATAAACTTCATTTAAACTGTAGTAAAACTTGGGCAAATGAACAAACCATGCACTCCTACACTGGGGACATGTGGGACAGTACCTAAATCACGATTAGGTACTTAACTGTTGCTCCAACACCATCCTTTTAAATATTAAAGTCCCAATCCTCCAGAAGGGGTTAATAAACACACAGTTCAAATGAGATCTCCCTTTCCTAGAGCTCTTATTCCCCAGGTAGCGCTACCATTACCCAAAGTACCTCTCCCTTTGAAATTTAGCAGCAGCTCCAACGTAGCAGGTAAATACACAAGACCTGTCTTTACTTTGGGGCCACACGCTTGTATCCATGCCAGTATCCTCCCTTTGGTGGCTCACTCACCGGGGTGCTCTTAGAGGCAGTCACACTGGAGATTTCAGGAAGCTCTGCAACAGGATCAGTCTCACCTTTCTCCTTCTGAGTTTCTAGCAGCTTGGCAGGTCTTACAGCTACTCATGCTGACTCTGTTCAGCTTTCTTGGAGACACTGTACATTTGGCTCCAAAGTTAGGCACACCCTCTCTCCCAAGCATGGGATGCCCAGCCAATCGGATGGCTCTCCAGGCTGTAACTGGGCTGGATGATGTCACAGGAATTAAAACAGGGGAAGGATTTCTCTGATTGTCTACATCTAGATCATAACTGTTAAAGGGCTACTGAATTTCCCTGGTTGTACATTAAAATACAATTCTAGCCTTATTCGTTTTTAAGGAATTAGTTCTACAGGATATATTTGTTCTATTATAGAGGTTAAAAAACCATAAGCAATTGTATTAATATCATAATAGGAGATAAACTCTTAGCCATCTTCTATTTTGGGGCCCAAATGCCTCTTTACAATACTGAATTATACAGTATATTACAGCTGTAAATAGATTTTTACATAGAAAATGAATATTGATATATAAATATATTGGTGAGGGGAAGAAAGAGAAAATGAATTTCAGGTAAATTTGCTTTATTATTACTATGTACCATAAGCTTCCAAGATACATTTTTTGAGGAATGGTTTTTAGATTTATATAGAGTTACAATATTCCAGTCACCTTCGAGGATATTCTTACAATTTTTTCAAAAAGTCGAAAAAGTGAGAAGACTGCTTGAAAGTCCAAAAGAAAAACAGAACAAAAAAAGGAGAAATACAACATTAGAGGGAATTTTGTGGAAAATTATTTTAAAACTAAAGAAAGGTAAATATATCAATTGCAAAATCCATGTCAATGATGCTTCAGTTGGTAATGGCACACTGGAACTCAACAATAAACAGCACCTTTTCATTTGTCTAAAAACATGGGGAAAGCTATTTTCAACAACTAGCGCATAGACTTAAATGGAAACCGCTTGGAAAAGTGTAAAGACCTTGGTGCCAGAGGCCCAGCATAGTGCTTACAGTTGCTAGGTAGGCCCTTTATGGCCATCAAGAACCTGGAGTCCCCTGGCATTACTGGTTTATGTTTTCTAAATTACCTCCCACCCCCATGTATGAGCACTGCCAAACACAAGCACTGCGGTATATAGTGATCAAATTGTGCAGAGCAATTGCAGCTGTGTGCCGTATAAATGCATTTCCCAGTTGATCATATGTACAGTGTAGCTGAAGCTATGTGCCTATAACCGTTTGTTCGGCAGATTGGAAAATACAGTGTATGGGAACCAAGGTCCAAATTACCCCTACTGTACAGTCCCTGTTTTATTACCCATACTGTATATGCATGCTCAATGTGTCCCAATTGGCCCAGGGATAGTGTGACTATTTACTGTAGTTTATATAATGTGAGGGAGCACATGGTACTTCCTCTCTGGACCTAACTTGGTCCTAGGGGTGAGTTTAAAATTCTGGAGCAGAAGGTAGAAAGGGAAACCAAACCTGGTTAGGGTGAGAAGGACTGAAAGGAGCCAAAAAGCCCTTCACAAGCAATAGCATGCAAAGTGAAGCCTTCTGAAATCAGAATGTATTTACTTGTCTCATGCCATACATATAGCACTGCCTAGATATCAAAAATGAGAGTTTTTTTCTCCCATAATGCATCATGGGAGCAGAAGGTGTCAGTATCAAGTTGAGGCATATTTTAACCCAAGCTTTAGTGAAGTATGAGCTGCAGTGACCCTGTGAACTAGTGATAGCCTAGTTACAGTACATTAGTCTAGTATATCTCAGGGGGTTTGAGGACTAGGGAAATATTAATAAAGCTGGGTAAGAAAGTGAAGCAAAAATGTTCTGCACTGCACCCCAAAACATAGTCAACCAAGTTATAAAATGGTGAGGGATTAGCTAGAAATCCTTACATAAAAAATATATGTCATCAGGGATGTCTGACATTTTGTTAAATGCCATAGCTTGATAAATATGTAATTTTTTACTACATTTTCTTTTCTACACTTTTATAGAATACAAGGAAACTGTAAGGGCAAGGCCAGACGGGGAGATTCGGGGGAGATCTGTCGCCTGGCGACTTCTCGCCGGTGACGAATCTCCCCGAATAGCTAGTCAGCGATGTGCACTCACTAGGCGTAAAGTCACCTGCGCTTGTTCACACGCAGCGGCGCAATTTTAAAAGTCGCTCAAAATTGCCTCGCCAGGCAATTTTGAGCGACTTTTAAAATCGTGCCGCTGTGTGTGAACAAGCGCAGGTGACTTTACGCCTAGCGAGTGCGCAATGCTGACTAGCTATTCGGGGAGATTCTGGGGAGATTTGTCGCGGCGATAAGTCGCCAGGCGACAGATCTCCCCCGAATCTCCCCGTCTGGCCTTGCCCTAACACACTGGTCCAATTTATAGTGCAACGAAAGTGCTTTCGTTGGCTCAAAGTAGACATCAAAGTTTGGCAACATTTCGGGCCACACTGGGCCCTTCATCAAGCTTCTACACTTTTATAAACAGCCTTCAGCTGCAGTAAATTGAGTATCACTCTGCCATTCTGTTTACCAATTTGGCTTCTGGAAAAAGGTCAAGAAAAAATTGCTATAGCTTTTTAGCTATTAAGATAAATGTGAAAATGGTCATTTTGAACACAGAGAAATATTTCATGACATAACTGAATGCCTTTGCTATTAGGAAGCCATGACAACGAGAAAAAGCTCACTGCCAAAATGAGTTCCATGGGACATTTTAGGAGTCTTCGAAGTGAATGGCATTTGGAGTTGGAAGGGAGCCCAGGAACGGCGTCAAACCAAACTCAATATGACAATAAGTAAATATTCAGTGCCATTCAATGAAAGATTACTTTAGATTGGCAGGCCTTCTGTTTCTGTAAGCATTAATGTTATTTTACCACTGACTCAGTTCAATGAATTCACCTAATTAAAGTGGCTGAAATATGGATGAAAATAAAACGAGGCACGCATTTAAGCAAAAGCATGGCCAAAAAAGACATTTGATTTTTGGAACATTTTGCAAAGTGCTTTTCTTGCCTTTTTCTACTATTTATTATTGTGTTATGAATTTCATAAACGTGACTGGTAAAAACTATTTGAAAAAGTTTGATTCCAAATCCTGTGCCCAAAATATAAGTGAATTTGATTCTGATGCACTTTGACATTCTTTAAAGCAGTGACAAAGCAAAACAAATATTTTTTATACCACAATAAAAAATGCAGAAAAAGAATCACTCAAAATTAATACTATATTATTGGAACCCCATTCATGTGGTGACGGTTTTACCTACATAGTATAATCCACATGGACAAGTTATGATATACACCACAAATGTGGATGTACATGTCAGTCTATGTTTGATCTTGATTCTTTTCCCAAGATCAAACATAGACTGACATGTACATCCACATTTGTGGTGTATATCATAACTTGTCCATGTGGATTATACTTTGTAGGTAAAACCATCACCACACTGAGGGAGCGCATCAGCAATCACCGCTCAGCTATCAGCAAAGCCCTTAAAGGCTATACCGCCGGTGGCAAGACACTTCCTCAATCACAAACATGGGCTCACGACGTTTAAGTGCATGGCTATCAATCACCAACCACCACCGAGCAGAGGCGGAGACCGTAATAATGCCCTTCTTCGTAGGGAATCAGGATGGATCTCTAGGCTAAACACGTTGGCTCCCAAGGGGCTTAATGAATCATTACCGCTTGGCTGTTTCATTTGAACTGGGGGACTACGTCATTGGAGACTTATTGGGCACAACCCAGATTGCCATCTTTGATGTTGTTTATCCTTGCTTACTGGATGACCTAGGGACTTGTTTGGAACTCTATGTATAGCTTCATCTGCTATTTTTTCTGCTGATTCACACAGAAGGAGACGTCTGTAATATAATCCCGGCTTTATTCAGCACACATATCAAAATTACAGCAGTAACCCCACTGCTGTAATTCTAATATGTGTGCTGAATAAAGCCGGAATTATATTACAGACGTCTCCTTCTGTGTGAATCAGCACTCGTGGTGCGAGGTAGATGACATAATATACTAGCCGGTGGAGAAGATACCGGGATCTCGCGTGAGCAGCGATCGCATGGAGACGCTGATTTGGGTGAGCTCCACCATTACCACGCTACACTTTACTTGAGTTTTTGAATTATTTGCTTTTTACTTCTGACTCTTTCCAGTTTTCAAATAATGCCATCTGAAAACAAATTCTCTGTAAGGCTACAAATGTATTTTATTGCTACTTTTTATTACTCATCTTTCTATTGAAGCTCTCCAATTCATAATCCAGTCTCTTTTTCATATCAGTGCATGGTTGCTAGGGTAAGTTGGATCCTAGTAACCAGACTGCTGAAATTGCAAACTGAAGAGCTGTTAAAAAAAAAGATAAGTATCTAAAAAAAAAGCAACAAAAAATTAAAAGTGAAAACCAATTGCAAATTGTCTCAGTATATCACTCTCTACATCATACTATGGGGCAGATTTACTAAGTGAATTTTCAAATAAAATAAGAATTTAAAAAATTTTAATTTTGAAGTAATTTTGGGCTACTTCGACTATCGAATAGTCCAAAGTTTGATTTGAATTGAAAAAATTTGAAGATTTGAAAATTTTAATTTTGAAGTACTGTCCCTTCGAATTCGACCATTCGCCAACTTAAACCTGCCTAGGAATTCAAGGATTTTGCACAAAATAGTTTGAATGCGATCGAATGATTAAAAAAATTTGATTTGAATATGGCCATTTTCAATCAGAAATGGCCATATTCGATGAAAAATGACCCCCCAAAAAAGTTTTTTCACTTCGAAATTCAATTAGTAAATCTGTCCCTAAGTTCAATCAAAGGTGAACAACCCTTTTAAGTGCAAATAAAGCTTGAATGGAAAAAGTTGGCAGCTAAAAGGTGTCAAGTTTTTGAAAAAGTTATGGGAGGTGTATTTAAAAAATAAGCAATATTTAACTCCTATTTTTGAGAAAAAAAATCAAGATTTTGGAGACTCAAAAATTAAGGGAATATTTAAAACATTTATGTGGCACATATTTATTTGCAAATTGTTGTATTGCCAGTGTTTTTTGCTGAATGCTGAAATATTGCACTGCTGTTCACGTCTTTCCAATTTTTTGTGAATTTGCATTGCACACAAATATTTGCAAAATGACTCCAAACTGAGAGGGGTGGTTGCATGAGTGTGGCGCGTGATCATTGTGAGCAAAAATAGAATTGCCAATTGAAATTTATGAAAAATGTATAAAAAGAATTAGCGAAAACTGTAATTGCAAATATTTTCTCCTGCGATCAAAGTCATGAAATTACGCAAATGCATAGTGTGCGCATACATATTTAGTGATTATACCATATTGAAAAAGCTCTTACAGACATTCACAACACAAATAAAAACAACTCTGTTCTGTTTGCACATTAAATAAATCTTATCCAGCTTTATAAATATAACCATAAGCAGGGAGAATATGTTCAATGAGTGAATTATTCTGCGCTATAAGAAGTAGTGTTCAAGTTGTTTTTTCTAATTTTTACGTAATCGAGTTTTCATAAATAAGCATTCAATCAAGATTTTGATATTAGAAAAATCAACTACAAAAATACTTGAATTTGAATGTTGATTCAACTGCCTTTATTTGAAGTGGTTTTGGTACTTTTTTGAGATCTAATAACTATGGGGCCCATTTACTAAATTTGTGTGAATAATTCGAAATTCGATCGAAGTTTTAAAAAAAATTTGAATTTTAATTTTGAATATGCAAATTAGGTAACTTCGACCATCAAATTTTCAAAATTCGACCGATTCAAATAATTCAAAATTAATTGTATTCGAATATTCGAATATTCGATGGTTGAAGTACTTCCCCTTTAAAAAAAATTTGATAGGCCAGTCCTCCAACTTGGACCTACCGAATTGCTTTAAAACCGTATGGGAAGCTCCCATAGGTGTTTTAAAGGTTTTTTTTATTGAATAAAAAAAATTTGATCGAAGGGTTAAAATCGTTTGATTCGAACGATTTAATAGATGGATCAAATTTTTTTATATTTGATCTTTCGATTGGTCGAATTGGTCAAATTGCGTTAAAAACTTTCGAATTGAATTCAAATGTTTTTGAAATTCGACCACTTCCCCTTTAAATTCAAATTTTTTTTATTAACCTTCGAATTTGATTTTTAGTAAATCTGCGCCTATGTGTTTTGGATGTGTTCACTGTGAAGAATAACTGTTGGGGGGAGGGATTTTATAAAACTAAAATTTTTCTAAAAAATTTTTTAAGAAACCACAAATAAACTAATTTCCACTAATGTCATTCACATATCAATGGATCCAAACTAAAATGGGAAAAGGTCACAGAAAAGGTTCAAAAACCTCGACATTTTCCACTCGTTACTCAATAACTAGGACTGTTTCCAATTGTCACACAAAAGGTAGTGTCAAAATCCCCCTTAAAACACTAAGGGGCAATTCAGCAGAAATTTGATAGTCGAATTCAGCAGAAATTTGATAGTCGAATTAAAATTGAATAGTTTTAGGCTATTTTTCGAGTGCTATTCGATTTCTCGAAAAAATTTGTACAATCGAACAGCATTTCTCGATTTCACAAAAAAATAGTGAAATTTAGTTTGATTGTTCGAAAAATTTGATTGTACGAATGCTATTCAACCAGGTAATAGAAAAAAAGCCTATGGGGGGGCTTCTATTGCAATTCGGTAGGTTCAAGCTGGCGAAGTAGGCAGTCAAATAAAATTTTAAAGTGGAAGTACTTCGATCATCGAATGGTCGAATGATCGAATATTCGATCACTCGATCTATTCAATCTATTCGATACGACTGAATTTTGCATATTCCATGAAGTGGCCGAATTTGCATATTCGAATATTCGATAAAATTGGAATTCGGTCGAACATCGAATCCTTCATGTGAATTTAGTAAATGGGCCCCTAAGGGGCAGGTTTACTAAGGGCTGAATTTTAGAACTAAAAAACTTCAAATTCAACCCTCAAATTTTTTAAAGGGCTTTTTCGATCGAAAATTGATCTATTTTGATCAAATATGTCCATTTTCGTTTGAATGAAAAATCGTTCGAATCGTTCAATTCGATGGAACGATTCAAACGATTTTCCGCAAAATCCTTCAAATTCTTTCGAACTTTGAAAAGGGCCAGTACTTTGAAATTCGAAAATTCTAATTTTTCAATTCAAATCGAATTTTGGGCTATTCAATAGTGGAAGTAGCCCAAAATTAGTTAGAATTTCGAATTTTATTTGAATTTTCACTTCGACCTTCAGTAAATGTGCCCCTAAAACCACAAATCAAAGGAAGATCTTCCAGTTGTAAAAGTTTTCTGCCATTGACTTCTACATGCAACATGAGTATTTTTGGATTAGGAATTGTAACAGTTTTGTCGCATTATAAAAGTTTTGTTGCACTATAAAATGTAACTTTTTTCTGCTACTTTTGGCAACAAAACCCTGGACCCCAAAGTTTTTGAAGCATTAACAGTAAAGGTAATTTATATAATAACAATAATAATTAAATAGCCCCCAAAATAATTTTTTTTGAATTGTGTAAGACAAGAACCTACAAAAGACCTGCTGTGGAGTGTTTATATACATGTCCATGAACACAATTTCAACTGGAGGCTTGAGTTTCAATGAGAATAGTTTACTCCAGAAAGAAGAAACTACACCCCGGACATCCTTCAGCATTTAAACTATTGCAGGACAACAGATCCAGCATTCCTTCATTCCATCAAAACGGAAAGAAGCAAAGTTGCTGATGTTTTGAATGCTGAAGATGGTGCTACTCTGTGGTTCTACAGAGTTCTGCTGGGACGGCTAAAGTTTGTCACTTTAAGGCACAAGTGTAAACTTCATGGTCGGAGGTGCCTTTGGAGCACTAACGATATATGCAGGTACTGGAACAGAAGTCTTGACCTAATTCTCACAGTGTTGGAAAAGTATCTTACTTAGACTGGATTCTGGCTGTGCAACTGCCCTGGTTGCCATAGAAACTACTTATGGCACTCCCTAAATATAGTCCTCACATTACGGCCACCCAGAATGATTTTGCCTACAATTTATAGCATTAAACAGCTGTTAATTAAGGGGCAAATTCACTTAAGCGTGAAAATGTGCTAGCACTTCGCCAGGCTAATTTTCGCCAGCACTGCACAAATTCACTAAAATGCGATATGAATTAATAATAATAAGAATAATAATTTTAAAAAAATTTGGATCATTTGGATAAAATTGAGTCTATGGGGCAAATTCACTAAGTGCCGAAAATGCACTATCGTTGGCTTTGCCGACGTTCACAGAACTTTGCCAGGAGAATTTTTCGCCAGCCTGCCGCAAATTCACTAAAATGCGAATTTGCACTCAGGTCAGCAAACATTAGCGAAGTTTCGCTACTGTTGCTTTGCCAGGCAATGCATTTGCGCTAGCGATGCCTAATTTGCATACGGCACAAACTTAATCGTATAATAGAAGTATATGTTACAGCCACTACATTATACTACACAAGCCCAGGAAACCTTTAATAAATAAAATAAAGTTGTCGTATTGCCCTACATGTGCCCCCTGTATAGTTGAGTTGCCATATGTTAGGAAATGAAGGGGGGGAAGGAGCGTAACCCCCCCAAAAAATTTTTTTTGCTATTTTTCAGACTTTCCCCCTACAAAAGGTAAAAGACGCCAGCATTTTTGGGACTTAGAAAAAATTTCAAGTGTTTTTTTCAAACTCCTATCTATTGTATTGAACTTCGCCAGGTCTGACCTGGCGAAGTAACGTGTAGCGTAAGAGGTAATGTCCAGTAAAATGTTCATCTTAGTGGATTAGCGCAACTTTGCCAGGTGTAAGGGTGCAAAGTTGTGCTAGTCCATCTACTTTGTTGCGAATTTTCACCAGAGTCTGACTTAGTAAATTGGTGAAGTTGCGAATTGACATCATGCTGGCAAATTAGCACTAGCGTTAGACGCTTCGCGCTTTAGTGAATTTGCCCCGATGTGTCAGAGCATATGTTGATGAGAAGGCCAAATGTACACTCCAAACTGATATTTAGTTGGAAGTTGGAGGCAGTTTGTTTGCCTGGGGAAAAAAAGGAATATATTTCACATGTTTAGGGGTGCTTTGACGATAAAAGAATATTTGAAGAGATAATATTTTCTAAGAAATTAAATAACACCTTTTATATCCTTTAATGTATTAAAATACTGAACTGTTTCAATTGTAAATATATTTTTAAAAAGGCAGGACAGATATATCAAATGCTGTGCATGTAAATAAATAACCATATCAGAATAGTTCATTTCAAAAAGAATAAAGAAGAAGGAGGATAAGCATTCAGTTCTTTTCCATTTTCTATTCACCAAAGCGGTGACATGCTGAGGACAATGTGCCACAATATTTATTTCTAATGGAAGTGGATGTATAATTATATTTACTTTCTTTTTTCCTAGATCCAACTTGTATAAATATTATACACAAGTGCCATGGATATCCTGTAGTAGATGATATCCTAAATGGAGCTTAGAGATGTCAACTGTTATAATGAGTGCTCAAGTGATGTCATTTGTATCCCATGACTCACTGAAACTTGTGTTATAAACAGGGTCGGGCTGGGGGGCTTGCAGATAGCTTGGCTTCCCATAGGCGTCTTCTAATCGTAATGTCTGAGACATTTTTTTCAGATTCTCTTTAACAAGCACTAGGTCCCTGTAGCTGCTCTCTTATTACTGTTCATAAGAACGACCATGGAATATATTAGGGACTGAGACAATGTATAAATGGTTATTCTTTTTTCAACTTGAATAAAAAGAATAGCCTTTGGATCCCCATGCAGCAAGGGAGCAAGAGGGGCTTACTTTAGGAAGACTTATGGTTTGAGGTTAATACTGCCTGTACTAAACTATTAGTTCCCATTCTATTGCTGGCGGAGATGGAGACTTTCCCCTGCTAACAAATGGAATGAACAGACAAATGTTACATTGTGCGGCGCACCACAGGGGATGTCAGGCTCATTAGATACCAAATGCTCTTTGGTGGCACATATCTAAGAACAATGGCTTCAACACTTCATTTAAAATCAAGTAAGAATGGCATTATACTGTCTCTGCCAAAACGGGTTTGCTAAATCTGTAAATAAATACTAATTACTAATATAATAATAATAATTACTATTATTAATTTTACTGATGTATAAATAGCAGTGAAGGAACATAGAGGTGAAACCCTCCTTTCAGCTGAACTGCAAACATCACATGAATAAACTTTGCCTATAAATATATAACTTTTAAATGAACACATAGTTAGCACTTAAAGGCGATATATGTTCCTTCAGGCACCTTCACCACAACTTGAGTTTTTTAAATCACTGCTTGCAATGCCTAAGGTCTGGGACACACAACTAGCTATGATTAGTGGATTAGATCACAATAGTGCACACAGCACAAAATGGGCAGCAAATACACCTACTATATCCACACATGGACAGAGACACTTAACAAAACAATGCAAATCCAGCAGAGCAGATTTGGTATTTAGAAGTCAATAAACACCCCCTCACAGAAGAATAATGAGGAGATGGCATCTTGCTGGACCTGATTGGGGACTTGTTCATCCTGTGATCCCCTGTCCAGTGTAATGTATGGTACTTTCTTATGGCAGAGCTTGCCAAATTGGGAGCCAGTCTGAACTTGGTTGGGCTGAGTGCTTGCAAGTACTCTGAAAAGTACTCTTCTCCCAATGTTGTCTTTCATGTTAAAAACCTTAAAGGAGAACTAAACCTTCCTGCAACTGGGGTCCCCGGTTAGCCCCCTCCATACATCCTCCAAACAGTGTTGCACTGGAATGGGGCTCCCCCTCTGGCGACACTAACCTGTATGTGCAGAACAACACAGAGGAGCACAGGGGAGCAGATGGGGAGGTGCCAAACTATAAGGCCATTTCTTTTCTTTTCTATTTTTTGTAGAGCCATGTTCTCCCGCCTCAACATCTGAAGTGAGTGTTGACACTTTCACCGGACATAACCAAAAAGAAAGAAGAGGATCCAGAAGCAGGGAGGAGGGCCAGTGGAGGGGAGTGAATGGGGCCCCCAGCTGCAAGGGTGTTTAGTTCTCCTTTAAGCACACACTTTATTTTTGCATTTAAAGGAGAAGTAAAGGTTTGCAGCACTTGGGAGTGCTAAATGTTAGGCACCTCGAAGTGATTGTATCGACTTACCTAAAAACCCTGGGCCGGTGTTCCTATCAGCAGAAAACTGCACCTTCCTGGGGTTATTATACCAGGCACCACGGAGCAATCTTCTTCCGAATTTCTCAAGCGGTTGCTTATGCACATGCACAGTAGGGCGAAAAGCTGAACTTTAACTTAAAAGTCGGCTATTTCGTTCTACTGAGCATGTGATTTCCCCCGGGAAATTCAAAGAAAGAAGAAGAAGGAAGTGGATCCCTCTGTGGTGCTTACTGGTATAACCCTGGGCCAGTGCAGTTTTTTGCTGATAGGAGCACTGGCCCAGGGTTTGAGGTAAGCCAATGCAATCACTTGGGGGTGCCTAGCATTTGGCACCCCCAAGTGCTGCAAGGCTTTCCTTCTCCATTAATAAAACAGATATACAGACCAAAAGATAGATAATAGGTAAACAGGCCAAGCTGGAACTGTTTATGGAGATGCACGTGGTATTGGTTAAATGCACTCTCACTGTACATTTTCCAATATTTTGATGAAAGTACTTTTTCCGTTACCTGGGGAAACATATCATATTTTTTAATTTGGTCGAATTATTCTTAAAAGTTTGACCCTTCCCTTGCACCGCGTATCGATTTACTGCTCTCTGGTTCAACCAATGTAAATGGAAATCATGTTTAAAGTTGAGTCGGTCACCAACCCTTGGAAAAAAACTGCTGAGCTGTTTAGCCATCAGAGAGAAAAGCATCCTTTAACCCTTTGCTAGAGAATAGGTTAAATATATTAATGCTGCTCGATGACATTTCTGCCGAGCACAATATTTTCCGACCCCATTGTGGGTTTTATTCCAACCTCTGAGAGCTCACTGAGCAACCCTAAAAAAGATTGATTTATCTGCCCCGTGATTCTTTGGGGCAAACTTTTCTCACAACTGAAAGCAATTAGTGGGCTTGGCACTTGTAGAGCAGAATGTAGTTCAGCCTTGAGCAATAAAAAAGTATTGACTTTTCTCTGTCTGTAAGCAGCATGAAAGGGGTGCTGTGGCCTTGTCTTACATGAATAGAGCTCCATTAATTTCACTTATTTCAAGTAGGCCTGTCATGTGCTAATGCTTTTTTTTGCACTTTTCACACAAAGTACATTGACACCATTGCTGGCCCCGGTGAAGCAAGATGAAAATATTTCAACTCGTGGAAGCAACGTGCACCATAATTCTCAGTTCCCACCAGTAGCCTCGGACACCTTCTGGGCCCTACTTAAAAAGAACCTTTATCTGGTTATAAATGATGCATATTCATTCCTCGTGGGGTAATGGGTGTCAAGATCTTTTTTCTGGTTGATCGTACAACGCTGAACTAAAGCACTGTTCATCTACATTTACTCATAAATCTAAACTTTCAGTGCATACTGGACGGTTTCTTTTTAAAGGGTTTAAAGTTTAATCTGTAAAGGGAATTGTACAGTGTGAACGATTTAAAATACGTGGGAACTGCCACACTGCATACTGTAACCAGAGTTCTTTGAATCAGCGACCTCTGATGACCCAATTATGATGTAAGACCTCTGATGACCCAATTATGATGTAAGACCTCTGATGACCCAATTATGATCTAAAATATCTGAATGCTTGCTTGGTGTTACCAAGGAGTTACTTTTTTATCCAATAAAAGCCACTGGAAAATGTTTTTATCATGATGTCAGAAGCCCTTGGTCATTTGTTTTAAATCAGGTGGTGTGGTCTAGATAAACATGTTTTATATAATGCTGTGATTGGCTGCCTTACATATGTCATCACTGAGACCATGTCATATTTTCCAAATAGTGAGGAGGCCCACTGGAGTGAAGGAGGACACAAAGCTTGAAGGATGACAACACTCAGATGTGCAATGAATGATTACAAGCACTCAAACATATTCCTGAAGGCCCACAAAAACTGGGGTGTCCATGTCCATGCACAAATTATCACTTGCTTCCTCTTTGTTGAATAAGGGCAAGCTGCAAAGTACAGGGGCATGGAAACACCAAGCCTTGAGGAGGCATCACACTGAAGGTTCTAGGCATCTTACACCTATGCACACACCACTAACTTGCACTTAATGCACAATTCCTTACTCTATTTGTGAATGAGCCCTAATGTTTCACGTACTGTGAGCTTGTAATGTGTTTGGGGGGCCTGACCAATACTAAAACAAACAAGAGGTAGTTTCTCTATAGTAATAAGACAAATTAACTGGCTTGAGTAGTTTCTTTTCTAAATTACCATTTGGGAGCTGTTATTTTTTATGCCAGTGCTAAGTCAGCAACCTGATTTGCAGTAGCTGCTAACGCAAAAATTCCGGTTTCTATAATTCTGGTTGCTATCGGCTTTTAAGATGCAAAGTAAAGGGTTCATATAAAGATTGGTGTGTTGCACATAATAAGTTGCAGCTTGGGGAACTGCAAATTACTACAATTGCAGCCACAATGATGCCAGCATAAGGTGAATGCCCAACTAGTCTGTCAGCAAAGAAGTTACTTTTCTTGGTTGATGATGGCAGATTATGAAAGCAGAGTCAAGCCTTGAACTCTCAACAGGCCCAAGCCAAACTTCTTACTTTCTGCACAATATTCATTGCTGGGGAAACTACAATTGTATTGCCAGATTTTTCAAAGCCTCAAATAAATTCCCATAATTCGAAAGTATTCAGCCTTCTGTAGGAAAAATGGTTTTAAATGTATCTGAATGATATACGGAACAATGTGAACCACGGGGCAGTAGGCTGAGAAGTGAAAAATTAATTTTGTTTAGTTGCTTTAGGGAATTCAAGCTTCTTGCGTAGAAACCATGTTTCAAGCGATTTCAATACACGTCTGGTCAGAGGTAGTCATGATTCATAAACATACACATGAATATGCTTTATGGCTACCTTTAACAGGATTAAAAGCCATATATTACATCTTCTAGTTTTATTAGCTCCCTTGCACTTGATCAGCTGATGGATGCAATGGTGACAATTGTTTTCCCCTTAAAATCCAAATTTTGCAAGGCCCCGTCTTGTATAATGTAATATTTCAAAAAAACACCTAAGCTTTGGGGAAAAAAGCTATTACAGACAAGGCATTAAAATAGCTGGGTGACCAAGGCAGAAGCAATTCTGGATCAGTTTAAAAAAGTGATTGATGAAAGTCTAATCCTTGCTGAAGGAAGTGCTCCACAACAAGCTGTGACCATTCCACACACTTCATTAGCTGCCATAATAAGCCTGGTGTTTCAGATTGTCAGAACTGGTGGGGACAATTTTCCTCAGAATGCAAACATCTGAAGAAAAAAAAAACATGGTCCCTTCATCTTCTAAAAGGAGCTGATGAGAGTTTTTCCCTTGTCTACATTAACGAAAAGATTAATTGCAGCTGAAAGGAGGCTGTACTGTGAGTGTCACTCTGTCCATGTGCATTACTTGGAGCATTAGAGGAAAGACATGGCTGACAGCACTGTTCAATCAACGAACAGGGGGCTAGGGTACAACAATAAAATATAGGCTCCATTTAAAAAGCCATTGGCTGGGCCTTGAGTTGATCATTTGATTGATTTCTTTCCGTTTACTCCTTTAAGATCAGAGATCACTTAGCAAAATCATTAAAACAAATGTAGGGATCCCTAGGGTTAAATGTGTCCCTAGTTCAAAGATTTGCATATCCACTGCTATTGGCCAGAAAGCACTGTGACAACATCCTGCCTCACACTGGTATAGTGCTGGGAAAGAAGTGAAAGCTTTCTCTTTGCCTTCCACCTGAGGACAGGGTGGATGTGTGCATCAAGCCTGGGCATGGGTCCAGTAAAGTCGGGGACCACGCAACCCCGTGAATGAGGTTTAGCTATAGTAGGGCAGACTTGTAATAGTTTCTCTAGGAGAGAAAGGTAGATAGTGTAAAGAGAAAGAGCTGCTGAAGCTCCAACAAGGATTTGCAGCAGGGAGTAGCTTCCCAGAGGCTCTGTGTGTATGCCTCCAGTGCAAGGACCTCAGTGAAGAGGGTGTTAGGTTAGCTTCCAGCTTCCTGAACAGTGCACTGGATGGGGATGGCGTACTGAATCACTGCAATGCGGGATGTTATACGCTACATACTCACACCGGACTGCATGCTTACCATAGACCTGGCCACTGGATTGAACATTGGACTCAATGGGGTTAACATTGCAGTGGTTGGATGTTATTTAAATAATTGGGGCGGTGAGATCACACAGCATGGTTATAGAGGTTCACATATATGTCAATAACATTTTGTAGGTTTTATTTCAGTTTTTTTAATATTTTTTGCGGGAACACATATATTAAATTGAAATGGTAGGATGTCCATACATAATGAGGATCCCCATGAATGTTTTGCATAATACCTCTAAGAGAGAGATAGTTGAGTACAGGGATTGGGGTAATTACTTGATTTATGATAATGATATTATCAATATGAACAGCATTGTTAATATTAATCTATATGTATGAATTTTATTGTCACTATATGGTTTTTTATTTTTAAGTTTTGTTTTTTATTTTTATTAACTGAGCAGTATAGGTTATGGGACATCACTAATTTTGATTCACAGTGTCCAATTAGTTCTCTATGGGTAAGATGCAGAGAGGCAACACTTCAAATCAATCTTTAAACTAAATACAAAGATGCAAAACCCTTATGTTCAATACCTGAGTGCCCACATGAGGGATATATATATATAAAAAAATCATGATGTCTGGTGAGTTTAATAGAGTGAGCTCTAATACATCTTCTAGGCAAAAGAAGCCCCCTATAAGATATATTGGATCATTCATCTGACACCCAACTCCTGACGAAGACAGAATGAGGAGAAACAGATGCTGAAAGAGGAATAGTGAAGATAAAATTAATTATTTCAGAAAACAGTCCCAAATTTTAAATTGATTGTATTTAGAAAGTTTATTATTTCAGTATGCTGAAGCTTATATTTCATTTTCATTTTCACGAAAACACAATGAAAATGAGAAATTGGAAGACTCTGCTTATTTTATTCCAATCAGCACATAACATCATGCATGTTCATCCGCTATACAGTTCAGTTTAATGATCCCCACACACTGCACTTGTTGAGAACAACAGCTGCTCAGAGCCCACTGAGCATGTGAGTGTCACAGACACTTTCCAAGATGTCTAGCCCCGTGTCAGATTTCAAAATTGAATATAAAAAAATCTGTTTGTTCTTTTGAGAAATGGATTTCAGTGCAGAATTCTGCTGGAAAAAAACATGTTTTCCCATGATAATATCCCTTTAATAAATAACCCCCCCCCCCCAATGTGTGAAATACACATTAAACACAACAAATTAGATAGAAGTCTCTCTTAAGAAAAAGCTAACAAATTGTGAAGTGAAATAAGGCTACTTTGGCTTTGAACGCTACAACAGTACGGAAACATGTAAATCCTCAAGGGATACTCAGCTCTCATACAAGACAGATTATGGTACTTGCAATGCTAATTTGCACATGGGATGGACATCAGTGAAAAAATTAATGTGGCCCCAATGTCCCAGAGTATACAGAAGAGGTGCTGTGAGCCGGCTGCTCCACTTACAATTTTTATCACTTCTGAATTGCATTTTAATAGTACATTTTTCTTTTGCTCCGACATGAAAGAAAATTTGCTATCTCGTGGGACGGTATGGCTGGAAAGACATGGAAGGCAGTGTAAAAGGCTGTCGTGAAATATCAAGTTATTTTGGAGCCGTATTCTACTGTACAGAGAGAAGAGTAGAATGAATTTTAACCTGTGTCACATTCTAACCATACTGTTAAAGAAAAAGGACAATGGTAAAGAAACTACAGTATGAATGTATTTATCTTGGGAGAAGCAGATGTGTTGCAGGTAGGGTGGCCCTATGTATACAGGCAACAGACTTACAAAGGATAAATCTAGAAATTAAGTATCTAACTCATAGGGATTCATTTACAATACACGTAAACTTTCCTTATGGTAAACACCTCTAAAATTGCACCTATCCTAACTTAATTCATTCAGCTGTATATCTAGTATCTGAAGAAAACCTGCTGTTAACTGCAAGTAGATGTGTTTCCAGCATGCCTGGAATATCTTCGATATTTCAGGCTCATTGATCCTGACAAACCACTGATGATATTCAGTCTTCATTCATTTCAATAACAGATTTTACAGAGGGATACTGGATACACATGCCATAAGTTAATAGTCTTCAACTCAGCAGAACTGAGGACCTCAAGAGGCTTATCAGATCAGGTATATCTTCAGTTAAAAGTAAGAAGTTGCTACTGTATGTCTAATGTCCATCTCTAAATTAATTAGGTACAGGTGGATTTTGGAAGACTTGTAGGCCAAGGAGCAGCTCTGAGGAAGTGCAGGGCACTAAAGGCACGAAACATGTAAGCTTGTTTGCACTATACTAGCCACAATATGACTTTGTGTGCCTAAATAAAGTCATAACTGAGGATGGAAGACAGTCTATGTGAAGTTTATATAGTAGAGTATTGATCTAATTAATATGTTGGCCTAGGAGCAGAAAAGTAGGAGTATTGTTTACCATATAGCCACTTACAGATCCATGCTTAGGATGAGAGCTTTAGGGGGTGGGACTCGGGTGTCTATATGATAAATAAAAAATGGGGTAAACCCCCTCCCTATCTCCCACCAGAGATTCAGCTGAATCCAGAGGTGGAGCTGTGGGTGGTACCTGGATCTTCTGCAAGATACACGTGGTACAGCACAACTGCTTATGTGTTGGTTATCAAGGGAAAGGGGATAGGCTGAGGGCACCGGATCTAAATACCACCATGCCTATGAGTTGGTCAATCTTGGTTTATTTATCCTTGTGATCGCTTTGTAAGACTGATTATATTAGTTATGACATAGTAAGTTAGGTTGAAAAAAGACACATGTCCATCAAGTTCATCCTTTTAAAATTATATATAACCTGCCTAACTGCTAAAAAAACCCAATTTGCCTCAGAGACCTTCCTGACTCCAAGATGGCAATCGGACTAGTCCTTGGAATATCCAAGCTAAACTCTGTAGAGTCAATAGTTTGGCAATACGTATTCATAGCAGCAGATGTGATAAGGGCTGAGCATCTCATTATGTTAAAGAATACAAAAGGCTAATATTTCTATTTGTTGAATATGTTCTAAAAGTGACCATGAGGTGTGGCTATAGTAACATATACTGTACAGGTACGGGACCTATCATCCAGAATGCTCGGGAACTGGCTTTCTCTGTATAACTATAAATGTAATGTTTCCAGTGTTACAATTCAACTTGCAGTTAGTAGGTTGGCTCCACCATGTGCTCCTTTTGTAACACTCACTCACTCAAGTTATATAACTAATTTACCAAAAAGGATGGAGGAAACCTCAAAGCAGGCCTTTCAGCACAACTCAATACATTTAATTGCAGCAAGTTCTGCTTTTAGGTTCTCTGGATAAAGGATATTTCTGTAATTTAGGTCTTCAAAAATCTACTAGAAAATCCATCTAAACATTAAAGCTTGTTGCACTATACTAGCCACAATATGACTTTGTGTGCCTAAATAAAGTCATAACTGAGGATG
>CM044440.1:10101698-10114672 GCA_024363595.1 Xenopus borealis | reverse complement strand
TACTATACCTGCTATCCCACAGCCACACTCCCTTTTGCTTTGTAACAGCAGTTTATACATTACTGTCTTTACATTCATACAAAGTGGCGTGGGGTACCATTAGCTGTAATAGTATCTCAAGGCATTGGATTAAAATGGTTAGATTACTTTGGAATTAAAACCTCCACTATTTCCCAGTACCTTCTAATCATTCTCCTTATTTCCTTGCTGTACGCAGAAACAAATATGACTTTTGTGTTAGGCACTAATCATAATATTCATGAGCGCATCCAACCAGCAGTCAAAATTCTGATAAATCGTAGTTTAAATATCCATTTATTGGGTGTCTACCAAATAGCGGCTTTATTTTTTTACTCCAGCCATCAAGACCAATTTCCAGCAAATTATCTAATAGCATGTTTGTCACATTTAATTGTACAACTAGGCCAGATTTGCAGGGAAAAAACACAAACAGGATAGACTCTGGGAGGCAGAGGGAGGAATGCTCCTGAACTTTCCAATCACAGGATTTATTGGGGTATATATTTTGCAAGGCTGAGTGGACAGCCGTGTAATTGAACGTTGTTTGTTGCTGTTTTATTGAGTCTATTACATTACTTTTGATGTTTGAACTTGCAGGTCCTTCTATGTGGTGCCTAAGGGGCACACTAAGCTTTAGATTGTGTCTATTCTATGCATTAAGCCACAACAGCCTAAAGCCAATTCTTATTGTTTTATGTTACACAGGCAACCTGCCCATACAAATGGAGGAAGCAGATTGCCTTTTTGCTGAACACTTAGACAAGGTACTGATTTAACAACAGTAGACAAGCAGCTTGGAGCTGGCCTGGCAGCCCGTCACACACTGGCAAATCTGTTGTTCATGCCCAGGCAGGGTGTTTCTGCTGCATTGCCATTCGTTAAAGGGATACACAACTCCACTAGTGTCTGTAGCAAGTTCTAACACCAATACTTTCCAGTTGGCTACATATTTTTCTAATTGTGTCTAACTCTTTTGCATATTAAGAGCACCATGGGCCCTTGGACTGGTTTGAAGATGCCTCCCTAGTGTTGGTTGGACCTCTGTTCTTTTCTGTTTATAGCCTCACACTGGCACCCAAACATCCAGGTTCTGTTCTGGCAGTTGTTAGACATCAATTAATATACTTCTTACAAAAGTGAAAAAAATTCTGAAGTCCTGAATGTCAGATACATTTCCCAGGCACAGGCACAATCCAACCTGATGCATATTAAGCCATATGTGTGTAAAGGCCCTATACATGGGGCAATAACAGCTGCTGACAGACCGAGTCAGCAGTTTATTCGCCCATGTGTGGGACCCTCCCAAGGGCTTTTCCGATTGATATCTCTTCGAAAATCAGGCAGATGATTATTGGGCAGGGTAACAAATCCTGTTGGATCATGTCTGCATCTGTTCGCTGATGTGATCCTGCCGATATTGCCTCCATTCTGATCTGATCTTTGGGCCCTAGGGTGCACAATCTGATCAGCCCAATATTGCCCACCTCAATGAGGGCATATTGGAGAGAGATCCACTCATATGGTGATATTGTGGATCTCCCTATGTATGGCCACCTTAGGCAGCAGTGGGGCCAGGAAATCCTTCATTCAATGAATGAAATGTAATGTGGCATATTGTCAACTGGCCAATAAGACTCGGCCAAACGTTGACTTTTGTTTTTCTCTCTGTCTCCCATCATCTCTTTTACTTCACCTTGTAGAAATTGGTCCCTATGGCCTTGATCTATTTCTAGCTACAATTCCCACTTCCAAAATACCTTTTCTCTGGTCTGCCTGTGTTTTCTCTCTACCACCATCCCTTCTGTGTGGTCTTTAAATCTCTCATCCCCACTGCTGTGCAAAATCTGGACCCTTCCCATGGTTACATGAGGAATATTTATGATCAAAGTCCGGTATTTAACCCTAGGTTTTCATTCTTTTTAATAACCTAATCTAGTTTTATTTTCAATCATTGGACTTTGTTCGTAGTCCTGTTATAATGATCTCTGTTACGTCATGAATACTCTAACTAATTTGTTTCTGAATTTAATTAAAGCCTTTTGGAACATAACAAACCATAAACGAAGAACAAGCATCCATCTTTATCACTAGGAACAAATTATAACCTACAGAATGGATTACACTGACGTTTCGTAGTATATTAGAAATAATTTTCCTAATTATCCCCTCTGCAAACAGATATGAACACTAAATAATTTTATTGTAAAACACCTATTAATTATTTGTAATAGCAATAAATCCTTTGTCATTATAACCTACATAAGAGCTGGTATATGTCACCAGACCATACATCACTTCGGTTTTAGTCCCTAATAGCCTGCAATACCAGGTGGCACACTCACTGCTTTGAGTTATTGCTTGGCGGCCAAGTGTCTTTGCACAATACATAGTTCAAATTTTTCATTACTACCATGGTACTTGTAATTGCACCTTTACATTAAGTGGGTAAATGCAGGTTAATCAGCCCAAGACCAAATCATCAGCTTGGCTAAGAGTGGTTATTATTAGCCTGTGGCGAATTCGCAGCAAATTCGTCGCAGGTGAATAAATTCACGAAATGCCAAAATGTGAAAATTCTCTGGTGTCTTGTTTTGGACACAGGCATCCACTTTTGGATAGCAGCGTCCGTCTTTTCGAATGGACGTCCGTGTCAAAAAATGTACACCTGCGTCCAAAGCAAGACGCGGCGGCGTTTCTAGAATTTTTCGCTGTTCTGAGAATTTTTCTAGAAATTCGCAAAAAAATTTGGCGAACCAAAACGTCGCCAATTTGCCCATCACTAGTTATTACAGGTTCAAATTTTAGGATTAATTTATAGAAGCCCTAGATCCAGGTACTAGAGGTGTTTGTGCTTACTTGCTCTGCACTTGCACCTGGGACAGGTCCGGAACTAAGGGTAGTCAAAGTAGGCAGCTGTCTAGGGAGCAATGACATGGGGGGGGGCTCAACTTGGAGATCAGAAAATTCTTACAGCAGCCCCTTTGGTATTTTCCAGAATCCACCGGCCTGAGTGACCAGTGGCACGGAGGTGAAGAAGGCTTGTATGCACAGAGCACAGAGACTGGGATGGCTATGCATCAGCCTTGAGCAGCATTAGAACTTGGCCTGGGGCATCAGTTGCTCCAGGTTAAAACTCAGTTAGGAAATAGAGCACAGGACACTATGTGCCACCCAAGGTGGCCCCTCATGCATATCTAACTGCAGAATGCTAGAAGCTTTGTAATCTTCACAAAGGTGCAGTTCCTTCCATTCTGCAGTGCAAAGACTTAAGGCACAAAACACAGCAGCCTGCGTGGATTTGTTGAACTTTGCACTCTTCCTCATTGTCCCCCCGCAACTCTATTTAGAGTGAATTAGAATTACAGGATAGTTCTAACTAAGACCTAAAGAAGAGATGTAGTTGTAAAGGAACTGCTGATTTCCTTGCCAAGAAGATGTAGTTTCATGTGGTGAAGCACAGCAGTAAGTGTCAGATCCAAGTTAAATTGCTTTTGGCAGCCTTAATATAAGTCAGCACGTCATGCTGGGGCCAGAGGTATTGCAGGTACAACTTAAGTTCTGTAGGCACCGGTTCATAACACTAGATTTACTGCTTCTTAAGCATTGCTGTCGGTGTTATGTTGTGTAAATGTATTTGCCCCCATGTTGCACCAAGTTTATATCATTAAATGATCATGGGTGTGAAAACTGATCCGTGAAAACTGATCTGAGCCCATTTTAATTCTACCTGATTTGCAACCGGCAGCATTGCAGACAGTGCATGGGATTGGGTAGGTCACTTTGGTGCTCCAGGTGTGGTGCTTGTGTCACAATGACTCCTGCCCCACTGGGTCTCACTGCCAAGATGATTAATGAGCTCAATTGTGTTGTAGCAGATTCACTGCTGAGTCCATCGTGAAAACAAATGTGTGAAGGGTACTTCAATTATTGAGCAGAAAGTGTTATTCTTGATCTATGTGGCGCCATCGTAGGGAATTCCTATTCATCTGAAAACAGAATAAACGTGTGCTCGTTGCATGTCTGCATAGTCTATGAATAATTGGCTAATACAATTACATCTTAAGACACACATATGTCTGTCTGTCTGCCTATCTACAGTATCTATATATTTATAGACTAAATTTTCCTTTCTTAGGTGGCAGCAACTTCTTAACTAGTAGGTTAACTGGGGAACTTGAAGAAGGGGTTATATACATGTGTGGTGCTTTGTGGTCCTGGGTTTAAATCCAGATGGAATCACAAGGTGAATCTACTCCATGATTTGCACTAATAAAATGCACAAATGCCAGTCTGATTCAGGTGCTTTACTCTTTGCATAAAATTCTTTGTCCAGATACAAAAAAGTAGTAGGAGCACTTACCGACACTGCAAAACTCCCACACAGCTGATGGGAAGCCACAAAACGCGTAGATCGGATAGACCTTATTATGTCTGGGCACGCTATGTTTAGATTTTAATTAATTAATTGATGCCAGCTTTCTTTGGTGCTCCATGTTTCTCAAACTATGCATCTTTTCCTTCGTAGATTCTCCCTTTCATGGAATGATTCTAGGAAAGAGCACAGGCCTCCACTGCAGTTGGGAAATATCTATAGAGGACATGCTTAACGCCTAGCATAAAGGAGGGAAAAACTTAAATCTACAGATTAGTCCCTTCTAATAATACCCTAAAGGTGGCCTATACTACCCAAAGTCTACTTTCTTCCCAAATTGTTGTCTTCATTCTTTACTAGTGATGAGCCTGTTGATATGGAATTCAGAAAACCTGTTGGTTTTGGCCACGAAATGAGCCGTGGGTGTAGCGTTAGGCAGATAATTCATACATGGACCCTTCCCTTTGGGTGTGTAATAGTGCTCATCCCTCCCCTATGGTGGCTAACCCTGCCCATATACAAGTCATCAGGTGGCAGTCCTTAGTGCTCATATAAAAAGTACTCGTGTCTAGGGTATGAGCGTATGGCTGTAATCTGAACCTTGTCCATGATAGATAGAAAATCTGGCATGAGGTTCACAGCACAGCGGCTCCCTGACTTGCATGGCTGAATAAGTTAGTGAATGTGTAGGGGAGAAATAGGGGGACGAGGGAGGATATGTTCCAAGCTCATGTAGTCCACGAAAGTGGGTCAAGATGACACACCAGATTTTCTGTGGGTTACTTCCCTACATCTTTCTGCTTTATAATAAGTATTGTTAGGCAATAACCAAAATTGCAATTATTTGGTTTGCATTTTGCAAGTTGTTCAAGAATTTGAATACAGAAGAGTTTGTAGAGAATTTTTTATATAGTGCCAAAGTCCAATGAGAATGCAGGAACCAGTTTCTAGCTCTCATATTTTAATTTAATATACTTATCCCTTGGTACCATAAGGATACTTGTCACATTAGTGGACAAAGAACAAATGACAGGGCTGCCTTGCTAAGAGTCTGATAGAATAAAAAAATATTTGGGGAAAAACTTGGGTATAATATGTATGTATAATATAATATATTATATTGGGTATAAACAGAAAATATAGTCCCAGCTTTCACTTAACATGTTTTATACTTACTAAGTGTGACTTTGTACAAATGTCCGGGAGAACAAAGTTCTTGACAATTTAGGATTTAGGTTGGGTATGGTGACAAACACACATTTATGGCCATAATATAGATCTGCACTTCATTAGTGATCCACAGTGAGGCAGCCCATAGAAGAAGGAGGAACCCATGAGCCTTCTGGAGTTGGTAGCAGCAGTGGCCACAGCAAGGGCAGTTATTACTCTGCTACTGTACTTTTATGGTTACCTACTCATTGTAGCTGTTCTATAAACTATGGAGGCTCCTGGCCAATAACATAATATAATTTGCCAAAAGTGAAAGGAGTATGAAGTTGGGATCCATTAACTGTTTTCTTCCAGTTCAAGGCCCAAGTCTTCAAGGGGGACATCCTTTTACAGGCAATGACTATGCAGAACATAAGCCTGCTAGTCATATACATACTATAAATAATAGTTAACTTAGGAGTTTAACCTAAATATGAGTGCCAAGATAAACCGATTGAATAATGTAATAAACAAAACCCCCACATCCCAAGTAGCTCAGTTTAGATAACTGCAGGTCACCTCTAACAATACCTTGATTAGCTCCCTGAAGTTTTCTTGTCTAAAATCTGGAGCAGGTTATAGGCAAGCACCTATGTGACGACGATGATGGGTTATACTGTACATGGTGTGTGTGTTGAAGTTTACCTAACTTACTATTCAGATTGATTTCATGTGCTGTGTGTGCCAGATGCATCAAGATAATTCACTCAAGTGGAAGGGGATTATGCTATACTGTGATTTGCTTACAAAACAACAAACCTGAAGGGTACCAAAGTTGTTCCAAATGGATTTTGGGAGAATCTTACACTTGGCTGGTGAGAATAAACTCAAAAATTTCAAGGTTATCAAATCTCTTTTTTGGACGAAGCTTTATGGGTTCTGTTTTTGGATCCATGTGACACATGAAACACTTAGTCAAAAGGCAATTAAAGGCTTTTCTTGTTATAGCGTAAATATAAATGACCTTTATGGATATTCTGTCCTATATTTTGTTGGCTGGGACAGTTATATATGGCTTTTGAGTCAGCACCTTTATTCTTTATAAATTGATAATGACAACGCTCCATCCACGGCTTCTGAAAATTGCTGCCATCTTGTAGAGAAAATTCAATGTGTTTTGATTGACAGAAAGATTGCCTAATAAACTTTCACCACAAACTAATTAATCACTTTGAATACAACGCTAAATTGGCAAGCATGAAAAGGCAAATGAGATGGGTGTACTACGCCATTTTAAATGACCTTAGATAAAAGCCAAGAGCTGTGTACTGAAAGCATCAATAATATTATATTGCATGTAAACTGTTGCCTTTATTAATGCCTGTATGATTTCAGAAAGCACAGAGCAAATTGCTAATAGCCCCTATTGTAAATTGAGGCTCATTTTTTGAACTGGGCTTGATACAGATATTTAACATTATTTGATTTTTTTTTTTTAAATGAAAATGTGAAGTGGAATTGTCCTTTATCTATGTGGTTTCCAAACTGAGTGGCTGGCCTGTCCTAGCTGAAGAAGAAAACTGAAGATTGCATTTTGCCTCTCCAAGAAACTCATTTCACATAAAGGGCAAGGACAACAAATTACCAAGGGATAGCACTTTCCCCACTTATTAACCTCTGTAGCCCTGCCAGCACTCCTGTTCTCTAAGAAATCTCCAGGTTTGGTTTTGTTCTCCTACTCTCTTGGAGGATCTGGTAAGAGAACAAATTTCCAGGGGAATCCAGTGAGGAAGTTTCCACGTCAACCAAGATGGTGGCACTCTTGTGTAAGAGAAGGCGACCAATGTATTTCTTCTGAAAAGGACTGCTAGCTGGGAATTACAACTGCAGCCACTGTCACACACTAGGCTATTTGGGAAAAATCGCCATCTCTAATCACACGTAGCGTTTTCCGAAGTTGCCCGAAGTTGCCTCGCAAGGAAACTTTGGAAAACTAATCGCCACATGTGATTAGTGCTGGCGATTTTTCATTTAAGCCAGTGCAGAGTGAGGGAAGGTGTTTGGGGAGATAAGTCGCCGCAAAGTGGAGGCGATTAGTTGCCAGGCGACTCAATCTCCCCAAATAGCCTAGTGTGTCACAGCCCTAAAGGTTCCTTAGCAAATTACAAAGTTAACGGGGAGGATAAGTTATGGTTAAATAATGATTAAATGCAGAAGTGAAGATATCAGAAAGCACAAGAGAGGTAGCAGACCTCCTGTGAGCTTCTGATATCAACATGCTTGGCCAAGTAGAATATCAGAGGATCTTCCAGTAGGTCTGCTTGCCCTGAGCACAAGTGGAGAACTAAACTGGTAAGAAATAAAAAATTAGAGAATCAAGACTAAAAAATATAGGGGAACACTGATAACATGTCTAATGTAAAGTTGGCCATAGATGCACAGATAATATCATATGAAACAAATTTTCGTAAATTATTTGCTGCGTATGGTGGGAAAAGAGCCGACCGATATTGGCAGAAGATATGTTGGCTCATTTTTATCGGGTCTTTCTAAAGATCTTTTCCTGGGCAATGAAGAAGTTATAAAACATATACTTTAAAAAAAAAAGCACCTTAAAAAAAGCAATAATAATTGGTCCAATGTAAAATTGCCCAGTATGAAGTAAGGTGAAGTCTCATACTGTTCTTACAAAGTTATATAGTTCTATTTCATAACAGGACACCCCACAGGACATCCCTAATTTTATATCATCTACAGTACAATTTTCTATTTTTCTCTGAAATGTTATACTCTCCAGTCCTATTTCAAAAATCATTCAGCAAGTATATGTCTCTGTAGTATGCATTCATCTTTTCTATGGGTGAAGCCATTGATTATGCTATGAGAGCAACCACAAGAAATTGTCTATGGGTTATAATCCTAAACTATTTAATGTGAAATAGACATGGACGAATTTACCTAGCGGACGCCCCTAGGCCAGCTGACGTTTGTCGCCCCTGTCCCCTCCCTTTTATTTGCTCAAATTTTCATCATCGGGATGGAGCAATGGGAATTGGCATACTGGAAATTTTAATTTCTGAACCAATGTAGGTGTGGTTGGGCTGCATGCTGCCCCCTAAAATCCTGCTGCCCTAGGCCCAGGCCTAGGTGGCCTCTCCACAAATCCAGGCCTGGAAATAGAAAATTAAACAAAGGGCCTCAGGAAACGTTGTGTGCCTTCTCCCCTTCTTAGAAGCACCTACTGTATGTCTACAAGGAAGTGGTGTGCAAAAGTCTGATTGTATTAATCTAGGATATGCATGTAGCACAGTCTATTCTTTGCCACCAGCCTCATATATTTTTCACACAACTGGATGATTTTTACGGTTGTTATATGCCTTCACTGATGGAACAACATGACTGAATATTAAAACAGACAAGGTTTATAGTCTTTTTATCAATGTGAATTGGTTGCGTGTGAACTTGGGTTCTTTGGTTTGATGGGTTGACCCATGTGTATCTGCTTTGTTAAATCTCCATGGCCAATGTCCCCAAAAGTGCCCTTCAAACATCAAGGTGCAGATTACTCCATAACAAGCCAGAGGTAGGGTGGAGAAAAGTGGGATTGTCTGCCAAAGCAGCAAGCTGCTCACATCTGCTAAGCAGCATGAGATACCTGCTTGGCCACAAAGCCAGAGAAATGATTAATGAATCGGTGTCAGAACAATAATTCTTTCCGGCACAAAATAGTTCATAGCTCAGTTATGGGTCTTTCATGTGGAGAAAGGGGCACAACATTTTCATAACGCCAGCACTGATGAAAAAAAACAAGACCAGGGAAGACACCTAATGCAAAATAACCAGGTTCTTCCTTTTTTTCCTTTAGGATTCTACTGAAAAGTTTAAGACATACAGTACGTTCGACATTATAAATAGCAGCGCAGATGTTGACAGAAAAATGGTCCCTTATTTACCACACAAACTGTTTTACTTGAGTGAACTGTTTAAAGAATCCTCCTAAGGAAGCTCACTCAAGCAAGTCCACAGATTACAGCTGATGAAAAATATTTCCTGATGCCTATTTAGTGCTCATTAAAATGTAAAAGCCTTTCATTTTCAATAGGCACACAATAAATATTCCTCTCCAGTGAATGGCTCGAAAAACACGCGGCAAAGAAGTGCAGAGACCACAACCGGTACGTCAGCCCTGTCAGCTTTCGGCTAATTCGCTTGGCTATGGATACATGATGTAGGTATATGCTTGAGTATGTGTATTTACACAATTTATTTATGCACTGTCCACTATACTAACAATTAAATGTAGCAACCTGAGGACAGAATGAAGTGGAGCATGTCTTACTGGTATAATAAAACAATGAATGGTAACTTCTAAATGGGGATTTTTTGGTACAAACCAAGACGAATGGTGGCATGCAGAATTTTTTCATAAGTAGCCAGATACAACTACTTGGGGTGGGCTGAAACATAACTGTTGAAGTTGATGTTGGTGGATCAATCAAATTATAGCAATTGAAAGAAGCCGGTTCCTTAGAATAAGGTATTATACAGAATGGGTGCATGCTAAGGTTTCTGGTTTTACAGCTAGCCGAGTTACCCTCTCTCTGGCTAACCAGTAACTCAAAGATTGATTTCATTCTTTGGGCTTAATGTTATTACAATGGCTGTCATTCTATCCTACTTTCACAGTTGTTGTTTTTTTTTTGCAGGCCAGAAATTGCACCTAATCTAGGCTCCCAGAATCACAGGGTTCTATAGTGCCCATGAAGTCATCCAAGCAGACTGAACAAGCACATTGGTGCTCATCATAAGTTTTTAGGAGCCCCATGATAACTTTTTTGCCCTATTGAAAAAAACCTTCAAGGACATATAAAAGATCCTCTAAATTGAGGACTCCAACGTGCTCCCTCCATCTACTGTTGGACTAGTGCTCCCAACATCCCACATTTGGACACTGCCTAACACAGAATGAGAAAATCAAAGAAATTGCCAGCCGTAAACCCCCTCCTTCCCCTCCAGATCTGTGCCGGAGGTGGTACCAATGTTGCTAAATGCAATTTCAGTGCTGCTCAGCTATGCTGGGACCAATAATGTTTCAGCAGATGTTAACAATGAGGGAATTTAAAGATTACTGGGTTTCATAGGGGCAGTTAAGCTGCAGTGGGAGAAGACATACGATGTAGGCCGTTATGTTCTGTTATGTTCTTGGTGCTTTGGGTTTTCTGACAAGTAATACATGAGCAATAGTGACTGCCAGGGGAGTGGAACTCAATAATTAATGGTCAGTAGCACATCTATTCTATGAACTGGGCCAAGTTTTTATACATCTCTTGTTTGCTCTGACTTAAAGCTTTTCCTCTACGTTCTGACATTACAGAAACACTATGACTGGAACAGATTCTGTTCTATACATCTCACCCTCATGGTGCCGTTATCCTCAAATACAGAAACCTATAATTGTTCTTTAGTACAAAATCTGTTGATTACTTTGTACAGCTACAAGTGAGGTATCATTTATATTCAAGAGTCCAGATTCTTCTGCGTACTCGTCCAATTGGGCAAATTTAGTAGGTTCAACCAGAATTTCACCTGTTCAGTCTATGAACATTAGTTGGTTTAATCAGTATACTTGATTACCTCTGATTTGATTAAAGGCATTAGAAGTTGGTTTCATTTGAGTATGGAACCACTTACCTGTCCAACTTCATGTGGTTGCATGGAAATCCAAATTCATACAAGACTACTACAACACTGTGCCAGATTGGAAATTTGGAGATAGGTAGAAATCAGCATGGTAGCCCTATTCTTACTGCCTGTTTGAGGGACTACTTTCTCCAGTGCTCCTTAATACAAGTACAAGTAAGGTGGAGGCTATGGGGCAGGAGTCTCAGGTACTCATAGACAGAGTCCACCCTAGATATTCAGGTGTCCAGGGCACTCATCCAGTGACTGTCCACATTCCCTCTCTGCTTAAGCAATGGACAGCAGTTCCCCCTCTTTTCTTTCTGCTCAGATATGATGTTCTTGCACTGACATTGCTCTGCTTCCCCATAAGGTTTAAGCCATCTAGCACCAAGTCCAGTTTAACAGTTGTGAGTGGGACTTGTTTGCTTTTTACAAGTCAAAGTAGTTATTATGTGTTTGGCCTCCTGTTGTGGTGGTTCCTGCCAAAAGGCCCAAGACAAAGGCAATCCTCATTAGGCAACCCTTCTCACCTAGGTCAAGTCCTGGCTGCTTGCCTTTAATATGTATGAAAGTATGAGCCTTGGTCTAGTTGGTGGCAGGCAGCCTGAGCAGTGACAATTTTTCCCTATGTCTTTATTATTTTCATGTTTCAAAACAAAATATGTGGAAGATCGACACCACATTATGAATCAGGTTTCCCTTTAAGTGACACCCAAAGTTATCAAACGGCACAAGATCAACTGAAATTCTGCAGTTCCTGTTGGAATAATCAGCCTTTCCATGGCTTTACCTCCAGCTGGGCCTACCACGTAGCTTTGATGCTTCACAGCCAAAATAAACCCCAGAGCTAAAGAAACCTCTCATTGGGTCCCAGCACTGAGCAGCGTTTAAATGGGCTACTCTAAAACAATTACATCCATATTACAAATCTTCAGTGCAAAGCTCAGTTCCTCCACTGGTAACCTTCATATTAATGCGTTCCCTGCAGGAAAACAATGCACTTGAATATCTATCATGCAGACCACCAGGCAGGGAGAGCGTAGGGCACATATGAAAGCCTTTTTATTTTGATGCCGCTGTTTCATTATTTCTCATAAATTTAGTGAAGCAGGCTTTCTATGTTCAGATCTTCTTGTATGGGGAATAAATCACTCCTGACAGGGAGTTTTATGCCTAAATCCGTTTACTGTCCTTGTTGGTAGTCTTTAAATTAATATTTATAAGCAGAGAGCGGGCTGAGAGGAGGCAGCAGCAACACAGCTAAATACTTCATTTTGCCTGCGACTTGATTTTCTTTGTTGACCAATGACATACGTTAATTACTAGTGACCCGGGCTCATATTGTCTGTGGACTCCTCGAGCTCACAAATCACCAGCTGAGATGCAATTGTTACTGATCAAAGGCTTGTTCTGCTTGATATACACCACAAACTGACATGTGTACAGGGAAACACAAGAGCCGGGGGAACACAAACAGGCTGGGAGAGAGAGTTACAGGAATATGAATGCTAAAATATTGCCATATCTACTAGCGGCCGTAGATGCTTCCATGACTAGATTGTAATTCACATATCATAAAACTAACAGCCAACAGGTTCCCACAAATAGACCAAATGTTTGAGAATAGTTTCATATATATGAATATATTTGGTTTTATTTCCCCTGTATAGTTTCTCTGCCTCTGTCCTTCAGCCTCTACTATAGGGCTCATTAACAAACACAAGTGCAACTGCACCCAAGCTAAAACAGA
>CM044440.1:10033641-10060581 GCA_024363595.1 Xenopus borealis | reverse complement strand
TTATATACAGGGTAGGAAAATGTAGGCTTTACATGTCCTTTAACAAAGCACAAGACTAGAATGGGTCATGGATTAAATCTTTAAGTTAAGTAAGAGCCACTGACAACTGAACTGACTAAGCATGTGTGGCTTAGCTTACTACTAATACCATGTTTCCATTAGTGCTGATTATACTAACATGGTTTTCAACACTAGAAATATTAGGGAGGAGCTTAAAATGTAGGCCATTTGCTTTAAGTAGTTGTAACTCAGCAACAACCAACAGTTTGCTGGCTTGAGAATTTCTTGAATATATTCTAATTTAAGAGGAAAAGGATGATCATGACCTTTGAGAAGACAGTGCAGTCCTACCAGGATTCATATCACTGCCCTTGAATATAAAAATAAAGCTAAGGTTCAGTCACAGTTTATAGACAAGTAAGTAAAGACTCTTTATAAGAAAGCACATTTCAAGACTTATTTAAAGCTAACATATTCTCTATCTTATCTTACATTGCTGCTTTTTAATGTTGCACATAAGATACACAAAAAAACCCAATACAGTTTGATTTTCTTTGGAAACTGAGACATCAAAATATTTGAAAACATTTCTTATCTCAAACTGCCACCTTTCCTCTGTTCATTAGAATATGTATTTTAAATGAAGAAAAGTATGAAGCTCATGTTTGTAGGTTACAATGTTCTGAGCCTCCTGCCACATATCCAAGTCACTGAGCATCTGAAATATGTCCTTTATTAAATTTTGCATGACTTTTTTGTGACTTTACTGGGGCGGTATGGTGGTGCCATTTCTAGTCTGCTACAGGTATTATTTGCACAGGCTTGGGCACCCCAAACAGCCATAAGGCACAGGGACACGTACATGGCCCCTACAATGGCCTTAGTCTGAAGTGTCTGAAGGCCCTTTTATGACCAAACTATTGACCAAGTGTTGTTTCCATCCTTACTATCATATTAAAAACATAACTATATTTGGCTGTTGGAGGTCATTTGGGTTCCTATTTTGCAAAAATGTATACAGACACCAAATTCCCATCCAGAAAGTTACTTTCTAACTGATCAAGTCCATTGCATTTTCTTTTTTGTTTCCATCTTTGTTCATTAATAGTGCAGCTTTTTGGTGCCTTCAATTCTGCTGAGTAGGAGGCTAAACCCATTCATTTATGAGTAGGCTACAAGGTGCCCCTGCAGTTCTTGGGTTTTAATTTTGTATCATGGCGGTATACACAAATATGGCATTTACAGGCCCTCGTTGCATTTTAGAACTTAATGCTCATGTATAAATTTGTACTTGTTTTAATGCGAAGTGCTTGGTTTAACACTGCCCTATAAAGTTATATCCATGTTTACATATTTTATGCTTCCCTCTTTACAGTTTTTAGAACTACACCTGCAGATTTTTTATCTTTGTTTCATCATGGAAAGCCCCTTTGTATCAGCACTTTTTCTCTCTCTCCAATGAAAAGTGATGAGGTTTTGAAATGGCTTTGGACATATGATCTATCTCAGCTCGGTCTTATGCTAATGCCAGATAGTGGAACATAAAATGAAAGCTACTTTGGCCTTGCTTTAGCGAATTCCCTCTCCAGATGCTCTACATATTTTGCAGCAGAATTAGAAACAGTGATCATTGTAAAAGATCATAAATGTTTCCAGCTTATAACTGTCACGGGCTCTGCATGATGACAAACTTGTTCCATTCATCTGACACCAGAAAAATGCTTGTGTACAGGAGAGACATTTGGTACCCGAGTGACAAAATGTGTTAGTCGCATGAGAGAAACTTGGCTCCAACATCAGTATCTCTTCGTTCTTGGCTCACATCTGCAGTGCCACCGTAAAAATAGTATTTTCCCATTACAGCAGGCCCAATGGCACAGTTTCACACACATGATATTTTCTCTACTAATTCCAACTGAAATACAATCAAAGCAATTATTTTTGCTTGTTTTAGTAATAACACATTTCAGAGCAGAACAAAAACAAAAAATAAAAAATTTAATTATCTGGAAAATGTTAGAATTGAATGTATTACAAATTATATAAAAATATATATTTATTTAATATATAAATGACACTATTTTTTTTTTTAAATAAAAATCAATGCAATGCCATTTTTACAATTTTTGTGTTTTTTTTTTAAAGCATTAAAAGAGAAAATCAGTACTAAATTAACTAGTTGGAAAGTGTTAGAATGCAATATATTGAGGGGCTGATTTACTAAGGGTCGAATTTCGAAGTGGAAAATACTTCGAAATTTGACCCTCAAATTTCTTTTGGGGGTCATTTTCGATCCAATATGACCATTTTCGATTGGAAAACGGGCATATTCGATCAAATGAAAATCGTTTGAATTGTTTGATTCGAACGATTCAAATGATTTTCACCAAAATCCTTCGAATTCTCAGAACTTTTTCTTGCCAAGTTCTGTGAGATCCCCCATAGGCTAAAATGGCAATTCGGCAGCTTTAAGCTGGGGAATAGTCAAATTCGAAGGATTTTTAAAGGGCCAGTACTTCAAAATTGGAATATTTGATTATTTTTCAATTCAAATCAAATTCTGGGCTATTCTATAGTCGAAGTATCCAAAATTACTTAGAAATTTGAATTTTTGAAATTCAAATTTTATTTGAATTTTAATTCGACCCTTAGTAAATCAGCCTCTATATATATGTTTATTTGTTTTATATGCTACTGAAGTGAATGCATTAAAAACAAATAAAATAAAAAAATAATTTCTTAAATTTAATAGATAAACATTCTTTTTAAAAAGGTTTTTGTTTGATTTAACTCTATAAAAGCAGAATACAAATTCAGTACTAAAAATACAGAATAGACTGTGTTAAAAAACTAAAAAAGCAAGTCAAATTTTAAATTTTTTACTGTGTTTGTAAAAATAAATACTTTGTGACATCCATGGTATTGTTTATCTGTATTAATGGCAACATAATCCTGTTCATTCATTTTAATTATTGATGAGATAAATATTTGGCAAACATGGATTTGTGGTAAAATTTCCATAATTCGGCTAAGTTTTCCACTAAACCTCGCATAATTTCACTGCAACACTTCATGAAAAATGCAAACAGAAATGTGATTAAGAATTTAATACATTTTTCTTGGAAAAAAACTGAGAAAAAAGGCTATTGAAAAAATGTAGCTGTTTTGTGAAATTTGTCGTTGTTTTGTAAATTTTGTGGATGGATAATTTTTCTCATTCTTAATTATAATGTTTATTTGTTTATTTAGCAGTTAGGCATGGCCACAGAGAGTAATAGGCTTACTAAATGTATAATTAAAATATACAAATGTAACCTTTTTGGGATGTTTATTGCTGAGCCATTCTTCTTAGCCAGGTTACTCCTTGATAATGCACCAGTAACATAAAAAATTTGTAAACTTTAAAATCGCATTAATAAATAACTTACCGAAACTCCGCCTTTCTTCAGAAAAGGTGACAGGTCGACGATCTATTGTGCGGCACTCGATTTCTCCTTCCTGGCTATCTCCTATAAGAAGACAGGGAGGAGAAATCGAGCACCACATGATGGATCACCCAATTGCCTTTTCTGAAGAGGAGTTTTGGTAAGTTATTTCTTAATATAGACTTTGAGATTTTAAAGTTTTATATGTGTTGGTGGTTTTTTTTCGTGGTATACTAACATTTTTTTATGTTACTGGTTACTGGTTAATTAAAGTGCCCCATAATTCTAAAAGGCTTATCATTGTTCATTTTGTTTTTAGGGAACAATCTACATTTTCCAATATTTTACTTGAACAATCTACCTGTGCTGAAATGTAGTGATGAGCAAATCTGTCCCATCTTGTTTCGCCAAAAAATTTGCAAAACTTAAAAAAAATTCGAAAAATAGTGAAAAATTTGTGAAAGGCATTGAAATCAATAGGCAACAATTTTTTTTTACTTTTTTTTCTCACTCCAAATGCTTTAAAGTAAATGGCTGTTTTCCTTCTGTCAACTATTTTGTCTCTGGCACAATTTTGCAGCAGTTTTGCAGAACAATTTGCAGAGGCCAATATGTGGAATTTGCAGCGAATCCATGCCTGGCAAAAATATTCCCTCATCACTACTGAAATGTAGTGGCACTACTGAAAAGTTCTGGCAATTTCAGGAATTATAGGATTGATCATGGACAAAACATTCAGCAAGTTCTCTGAGTCAATGTCAATAAATGGTAAAATATGAGGGTGGAAACCGATGCAGCATGTCAATTAGCATTAATTAATGTCTTAATTAAGATTAAAATGGCACTTCATAAAATAATTTGATATAGTAAATCTTTAGAGAAATATAAGCACTTCACTTGTGTGCTGAGGTTCTGCAAATTGTAAGTAAATTATGCAACTCCTTGAAGTCTAATTTGCTGCAGTGTCTGCTGAAAAAAGTCAATTCAAATTATTTCTTCAATTAAAACAGTAAAAAGGGAAATAACTTCTGTTTTACTATAACATATTTCAAGTCACATATTCACCTATCTGTTGATAAAATCATTGGCTGGTAGGTTAGGATCATGGACGCCAAGCTGTGGGTCTCTTGGCACAGGAGCATTTGTGTAATGAGATATTATTGAGGCCTGGGACAAAATGCCCCAAATCATCCACATTCATTCCCATGGAAATCAGTTTGGAGGTGCTTTTGTAATCTATTGTAAATGTGACAGTTCATTGTACTAGAACTTGAATTTGATTACCCTAGGTGTAATTGTGGGATGATTTCACTTTTTTGACACCCCCGATCTGTTATGTGTGCTTTTGCCATAAAATCAAAAGCCACAACAATTATCAATGATTTAGCTAAGGCCCACTGATCATACTAATTCATCTAGAAGCCTATGATGGAAAAGTGTTAGACTTTATAAAGGTGCTTTACCATTCAGAAAAAATAACATTTAATTGATTTTGGATTTTTTCCCCAGATAATATAGATTAAAGGGCAAGGAAAGTCTAAAATAGAATAAGGCTAGAAATGCTGTATTTTGTATACTAAACATAAACATGAACTTACTGCACCACAAGCCTAATCAAACAAATGATTTATGCTTTCAAAGTTGGCCACAGGGGGCTGTCATCTTGTAACTTTGTTATACATCTTTGCAAGACTAGACTACATACACATGCTCAGTGTGGTCTGGGCTTCTTAGGGATCGTCATGAATGATCAAAAAACAAAGCCGCTTGAGTTCTGCATGGCTGTTAAGTAAGGCAGGGGCTCCCTCTGCTGTTCATAAGTATGATTGTTTCCCTGCCAGAAGTTAGGGACCGTCTGACAATTCCTATCCACAGCACTAAATGAAGGGAAAAATTCACTGAATACAGTCAGGTTTCTTATAAAAACGGTACACATTTTTAAATTATATTAAGTATATTGGAGTTAGATTTCTTTTTCATTAAAGAAAGTAATAATGGCATTTTATTTCTTTGCCTTTCCTAGATCTTTAAGCTCAATCATTGGTCCTTATTTAAATGAGATGACAATAGCTTTAAAACCTGGATGATAAGATAATGAAACAATATTTTTTTCCTTATGTCCTTTAACTTAAAAAAAATAATAAGCCTCGTATTGGGTATGACTGAGCTGGCATCACATGACTGAAAGAAAGCAGATAGGCCTACGTATGGCAATACGGTATTTTTGCAAATAGGAAAGTGGCTAAAAATTCACTTGATCAAAGATTGTATTTCCAACATTTTTGGCAATATTTTTTAAAATAGTATCCCTATAATTGCAAGGTTAATATCAACTTTAAAAACAGAAGAGTATTGAACTACTAGCGTATAGTTTTTGTTTGTTGTCAGCAGAATTGGTTCAATGCATTTTGTCTCAACTGAATCAGCTTCCTTGGCATACAATACATATATATTTAGCTCTCAGTTATCATGCAAGAAATTGCTAACTGAAGACCTCTGACTTTGTAATTTGTTTTTTATGGACTAACCTGAAGCCAATAAGCAAAATCAATAGTCTTTGCTGAAATGTAAGCAAGTGCCGGTGTGTTATGTGACAAGTGAAGATACGTGAGCCCACTGGAGGTCATGGGGGCCACATCAAATTTCTTTCTGAATTCTTTTCAAAAAGCTCAATCCATTTAAGAACCATTCCTCATTGGAAAAAAATATGTCAAGAGGGAATTAGTAAACATCTGCACTTTTCTCATTTACCACTGTTTGTTTTTCCAGCAGCCTGTTCAATAATGTCACTGTGTAGGAAATTATGTGAGAAGAATGAAGTGGCTTTCGGGCTACTGATTTATTCATTTATTTCTCTGGAATAACACTAGCTGCTCCATACTCATGTTTATTAATTCTGTCATGGTGTTCTGTCTGTGGATATTCCATTTATCTCCTACGTTCAGTAGGTAAAGAGGTCTGGAGTCGCACAGAGAAGCAGATACTGCAAGTTTAGCCATTCAATTTGCTTTTGTTCACATAATTAAATAGAACTAAATCTGACAGACATATTTTGCCACCAACATGTAATTACCAGTGGTTCAAGGCACCCTGCCTCATCTCCCTAATTTAGTCTCTTTGTCGGTTACAGATGCAGCTGTAAAGTACAATCATTTTGACTATAGAGTAGCGAGGGGTGGGCAAAGGCGAGTGGTGAAACAATGGTGACAACACCTGCTAGAGGGCCAAAAAGTATATGGGAAGTTGGGGGAGGGGGGAGTAGTGTTGACTGCCTTGCTTCTACACTTCACGGCTAACAGTATCAGACATTTTTATCCAGAAGTATCTGGAAACTCTGAAATTATGTTTCTTTACTTACAACTCTCATTACATTGGTCCACCCTATCTTAATGTCAGCACAATAACTATTTTTGGGGAGCACTGGCTATTTTTTGGAGATCAGGGGCAAGAAAAACTACCTCAGGAGTGGTGTAACTGCATTAAGCCTTGGAACAGTATAGATATATTCCCTGGATTGATAGATATCACATCTGTATTGTATTTTGCAGATGTCAGGAACAAACTACTGTACCTGGCTGGATGCATAATACAGAGGCTAAAATTTGGTGGAGTCAGAATAATGGACGCTGTTTCCATGGTTTCAGCAAGGGTCCTCTGTGCTCCTAGTGCCAATAAAAGCAAGGATTATGGCTACAGTGTAAACGGACATCCTGACTATTCAGTGGCAGGGCCTTTGGTGTTTCACCACAATCAGACCTCTAATGAAAAAGTGAGTTCCATAAAGAATGGGTATGCTGATATGGAAATACTTGCAGGCCTGCACAGAGACCTGTCCTCAACCCAAACCAATGCCTCTAGTATGAATTGGAATGTCAACTGCAAGCCAAGTCTGATCACCCAACATCAATGCCAAACCTCACTAATGCTCTTGGCTGAATGGAAAGCAAATGTCACCCACAATGTTCTATAAAATACTGAAAATTCTTTTCCATAAGAGTAAAGTTTGTTATGGTAGCAAAGGAAGGAATTAATTCCATTTTAATACTGGTTTGGGAATGAAATATGAGATAGTTATATGGTTTATTTATGCAGCTGGCAAAAGCAATGCTACCAAAATAACTACTGGTGTGGTTCATGGGCAGCATGTTTCCCTCGTTTACATGGCAAATGTTCAAAAAGTCATAAGAAGTAGTCAACACAATCCTACAAAAAACACATTCCAGAAAAATACAACAAACATAAATTGTACAGTATGTACTCTTATACAGCTTTTTGGGACTGCTGGGTGGAGAGATATAAAGGTAGTCTCTACAATTTTTTATTGGCAGTTTACATGCTGTAAAAGCTCTTTCAAATGTAACCAAGTAGAACAATGAAAGAAAAATAAACTGAAGTCAATTTTTACTTCATTTTTAATTGTCTCCAACTGCATTTGGCATGGATCACACAACACACCTTCAATAAACTGCACTGTATCTCTTTGTTTGATAAAGTTTCTTAATAAATAAGTCACCTTTTTACCAAATGGACATATGCTCCAACCACAGTGGCATTTAATACTCCCAAATCAATCTGTCTGGCTACCAACACAATACATTTGCACCAAGAATTTTGAATAGGTTGAGTATTTGTGGCCATGCTAATCAAACTTTCAATTAATAGGTTAGAACAGACTACAAAATTGCAGAAAATATTGTTTCAGGCTCTTCAAAATGCTGGATGGACAGAACTGGTGGTTAACCCACTTCATGTCTGTAAAATTTACAATAAAATATATAGTTGTTCATCATATATTGGTCACATTATTGGTTCACTAGACCAGTTTAGTATAAAATGTCACCTATTTCACATATCATCATCAGATATCATTTTAGATATCATCCGCATATGTTTTGTCTCCAAAAGATTCATCACTGAAATCATCAACAGAAAGAAATGCAATCTTTTGTTGGTGAAATCTATTTAACTTTAAGCATAGTGCTTTGATTCCTGCAAAATTTTCTGCCATGTTAAATGAAAAGCTAAATATTTTATTACCCTGTTCATTCTATCCTGATTTGGATATGTTATATTGTATGGCAGGTTAAAAGCTTTTCTATGTACATAAAATAATGAGAAAAATAAACAACACACATCTTACCTGACTGATAAGTATTCATTCACCCATGCTCAAATAAATTGTTTGATTGCAGATGTACAGTATTTAGACAATTGATAAGATGAATAAGATTTATGGAATCTAAAACTTAAAATATATCCATCAAAATCTTCATAGGAAGGAAATTAAAAGGGTTTGGGTAAGTATTCCACTCAAGGAGAAGGACATATAAAATAGTCTGGATCTGTATTTTGATAGCTCCCACTACTGAAAAATTTCAATTGATCTTCTGTTTTTTCCATAACTTTGCACAGTATTAGAAGCAGGTTATGAAGAATCATCAGGAAATGTATCTTCTCTCTTCTAACTTGTATAATATTATGCCCTTGTCTGCTACCTTCACTTTTCTGGTTGTGTCTCCTGCACAGAGAGCATAAGATCAATTACTATTACTTGTAGGATACAGTAAAGGTGTGAAAGACTGTGGTCCCTACACTCACATGCATGTGTCATTTGGGGAGTTCTTACCCACACTACTTCTTTTTGGTGTATTTGGAACCTGTTCTTGTTAAGTTGGCCTACCTGACCTGCCTAACAGCTCCTATGACAGCACATATACACATTGTACTAGGTGGTGAACAAGCAGAAAAAGTCATAGGTTACACACATGACATGAGCAATAAGGGGAATCAATCCTTTTGGTCTCCTACCTGTTTGGGTAGAGATAAAAAGACAATTTTCTGCCCATTACTTACTGAGCCAATAAAAATAAATGGATCTGCAGACAGGTGTACAGTCTCAAATGGAGAGGGAGCCTCCAAAGGGTAAAACATAAAAAACAAACGCACAGATTCAACGCAGTGATAAAAAGTTATCTCATGGGTTATCACATTTCTCCAAATTCAGTTCCAGGTTTTCCCATTTTTTCACGTGATAAACCATGAGATAAGTCTTTCTGAATTGAATTGCATCTCATATTGAATCTTGTCCCTGACTTTTCACGTTTTAACGTTTTTCTCACTGAATTGAATCTGGTCCAAAGAATAAAACAGATCCCTGCACCAAAGGTGGAATAGGAGTAAGTGAAACCCCTGCAAAAAGTGGTTCTCACACTAATCACATCCATCACACCAATAAAAGCACATCCTTTAATAATATGATTTTAACAATTAGCATGTGATAACACAAATGGATGCAATGTTACTAATACAAAGAACTCCTGTATTTATTCAGCATAATTGTTGACATCAGATTTATATAAGCACAATGATCACAATCTATTTTGTAATCAGATGCAAATTACACATATTTTTCGTCTGTCTACACAAATGAGGAACCGGCTAATGAAGGTTTCCTTATTAATAGTCCCAATTCTAATAATACATCCAATCATGCATGCAGAGAGATAAACAAAATAAACACCAAGAGCCCCAATAGTGTAATATATATTGGTAAAGGATATTGAAATAAGAATAAATAACTTATACTCACAAACCAGGGTTACCAATAGGCAACCACTGTAAAGGCAGGTGGGGAGAATGTCCTGACCCCACTCAGGATTATGAAGTCGCTCTCTGTAGATAGAAAAAGGGTATCAACCCTCCACTCAGGGTGGACTTAGTATTGTATAGAAAGACTAGAGGCGCCAAAAGGATTAAAGGATATGTACGAATTTAAAAGCCAAAACTTGGTAATCAGAGGAGGCAGTGGTGGACTTACCTCCTCCGAGCAGACACAAAACGACTGTAATTAGGTAGTCAAAATTTATTAACGAACTCCAATCAGTACAACGCGTTTCACGGGCTCAGACCCGCTTCTTCAGGCAATAAACATATTAGTTACAGCATCTGGCAGCAGTATACACACTCAGCGCCTCTGTGAGAGGCAAGGTTATGCACTTTGGAAAAAATAATATAAATGAAAGTTATACACTAAATGTCAGTGTGTTGGGAGTTTCCTTAAGTGAGAAGGATCTTGGGGTTTTTATAGATAACAAGTTGTCTAATTCTGGGCAGTGTCATTCTGTAGCTACTAAAGCAAATAAAGTTCTGTCCTGCATAAAAAAGGGCATAAACTCAAGGGATGAAAACATAATTATTAGTGATGGACGAATCTACCCCGTTTTGTGGAAAAATTCGCGAAACAAGTCGCGGCACGTTTTTGACACGCGTCGCATCATTCTCGACGCGCCGCTTTCTTCGCATCGCAATGCTAATGTTGGTTTTTCATTTGGAGGGGTTGAGTTTGATGGACTATGTAACTATGCAAATACATTACTGTAGTAAAATATAGGAAATTTAACTGATGACATTTTTCTGCATAAAGATTCACAGCGTTGCTTCTTTTGGTTACCTTTGAATGAGAAACACAAAAATCACACACAGTATAGTCAGACAAACTCTGTCTCTTATCTATACATTGTTCTTTGTTGTTCACATATACAATGCAGTATGCAGAATCAATAAAAAACATACAGATACAGATATCTATATATATATATTTATATATCTAGCGATGAGCCTCCTAACGTTCATGGAAAGTGTTTAACACACGTATCAAACTAGATCAGGGGTGTCCAAACTTGGCCCTCCAGATGTAAAGGAACTACAAGTCCCACAATGCAATGAAGGAGTCTGACAGCCACAGTCAGGCAAATGCTTTGTGGGACTTGTAGTTCCTTAACAGCTGGAGGGCCAAGTTTGGACACCCCTGAACTAGATGAATGGTTCAATTTTGCAGACTTTGTTCAACTGATTTGAGATTTGTTCTAGGGTGTGTTGGAACTCAATGGCAAAATTGTGCTCTAACACCCCTATGAATTGTTAATATATAATGCAAATTAAATGTATATCTCAGGCAGGCACATAGTGTTCCTTATGGGCAGCAGCTCATGCCTTGTTGCTACTGTGAAAAATGTAACATACTGTATTAGGAAAAATAAACACTATTTTTTTTATTGAAAATGAAAACTACAAATATATTATGTCAACATTTTGGTCCTCACTATGGCCTTTCTTAAGACCTCTTCAAACACACTGCACTGTACGAGAAAGAATTAATGCACAAAAGGGCTAATCAAGAACAGTTACAATGTTATGCCAAAGTCAGGATTTACTTGTGCTACTGATGTTGCTGTTGTTGGCCTTATGTGCAATAAAGGCTTCATAATTCTATACCTTACCCTGACTTGTCCATGAATGGCTTTTACTATCTCCTTGGAGAGTATGGTCTCTAGGGGTATGGACCCTGGATCTGCAGGATTAGAGAGGCCTGTTAGGGTTTCCTGAAAATTTAAGTCTTTTTTGTTTTGCAATTGATAAACACTATAATAACACATGTAAAGACTGTTCTGACTAAGGTGAAAGCAACTGCTTTTAAATAATAGGTGGGAATTGATGGGAAAATGTTTGCAGTTTCTACTGTAAGAGTCAAGAAAAAAGATATTAGTGTAAAGAAGGAAACATCTATGGGGTTAACTAAGCTTTAAAATGTTGTTTAGCTGCGTTAGATGCCTCATTAGCCAAATTTGTAGGTCTGGGATGTACTGGATGATGTAGAACCAGTGAACAAAGCACAAAAGAAACGTAGAACTCATACATTTTATATGTCATATTCTTGGAAAAACAGATTTAGATCTGCTTTGCTTGATTTTCTTCAAACTATACATTATGCAAGCATTAGATGTGTATGGTTTTTGGAATGTGTATATATATATATATATATATATATATATATATATATATATATATATGATATTGTTATAAACCTACAATATTTAATTTTAAATTTTATTCTTGCCTTAGACTTTTGGGAGTATTATAATGAAACCCCAATATTTTAGTTTTGTGCCTATGTTTTATTGGAAGCAGTGTCGATTCCACCCTAAAGCCCCTATGACTGTAACTGAGGCTCAGGAAGCCCTGCACTCTACATTTGCTCAAACACCTGTTGCACATATGATGATATTGCAAAATTCAAAACCATTTACAAATGTTTTGTTCCATTGTTGTGGCATGGCTTGTACCTGGCAATATAATGATTTTTTGACTTTAAATTAACATGGACATTAAACTTGAGGTCAGTGTTTATAGATGGAAGATGGGACTGACCATCAGTAATGAATGTCTAAAGAAGGACTTTGATGAGGACATTGATGAGTATGAATTTACTTAACAAGCAGTGCAAGTTGCTGGGTAAAACTGCCTGCCGTGTTCCCTAATGAGTTTCATTGAGGGCAATCACCCATATTGCTATAGCATAGCTCACTGAGAAACATTAAAGACTTTTTTGATGCGATTAATCCTTGGCCAGTCTTTCATCTTCTCTTGATCCTAAGGATCCTTTAGTTACAGAATAAAGGAAATTTGATTAAAATTATTTCTTTACCCTTTACATGTCTATTTTACATTGTCCTCCTGCTATTGTTCTTGACTGATATATTTTTTGAAAAAGAACTAAACTTTTATCTGTGGATGAAAACATGTATTTTGTTTACTGATCCCACCTCAGCCGTCTGGCCTTTACTAACGGATCTCACCCGTGCTTGTGCTAATGTGCTGTATCTTCTATGAAGCTATTAGCATGGTTCATTGTCTAGATAAGATATTGATAACCAGAGACTTAAACATTCATGTTTCTTAATTAAAAGAGATTTTATAAAATACTAATAACCTACTTTTGGCCTCACAATGCCTTGTGGAATAACAATGATATGTGAATTAATATGTAGGGGCTTAAGAATGATTGTTGATCATCTTTCGTGCATATTAAGGAATATTCAGTAATTAATATTCGTCTTTCTTGCCTACAGCAAACAGGACATTGTCTTTGCATCAAGCTCCCAGTAGACATGAGAATAATTGTAGTCAAAATGAAAAGCTTCTGGGATACCTTTGAAAAGAAAAGAAGACAAAAAATAAAGGCAGTAAAAAGTCTACTGTGGCCATAAAGAAATGTAGTAAAGCAATAATCAAACTGATCAAACCTGTGGAATACCATTAATAAAATGTATGGGGCAGAATTACAAATGTGCTCCAGGAATATTTATTATATTTATATATTTATTATTGCAATGTACCTTATTATTTATTGATGGAAAATGTCTCCTACAAACATAAGGTAAATTGCCAGGGTTTTGACTAACCAACAAAATACATGCTCATATGCCACATGAAGGCCCCACATCATACAGTTCTTCACACGCCTTATGGAGTAATGTGATTGTATTAGCTCCTTGAAGACTTACTTGCAGCTGATGTTATGATAGTAGCTTTCGCCTGAGGAACACTTACCCCCACATGGGATAAAAGGCACAACATTTGTATTAGTAGGTGTAGTAATCCATACCAACCAATCAGATATTTGCTTTTAAACAGGTTACCAGTAAATTCTACCTGCTGTATGGTTGATATACTGTAGTTGACTAGACCTTTGGCAACTTTGCAGCTTTTATTACAGACTCTCCTTGCTGTAAGTAGAAAACGTGTCTGTCCAATCAATTTAAAGGGATTCTGTCATGATTTTCATGGTGTAGTTTATATTACTTATTACTCTGTGTACATTGCAAGTAATTCTACCATTTAAAATTTGATTCTTGACCAATAAAAGTATTTAATGTAACTTCAATCTACAATTGGTGTGTAGACAGCCATCTCAGGTAATTTTGCCTGGCCATGTGCTTTTAGGAAGAGCCAGCATTTCTCCATGGTACTGCTTTCAGATAGGCTATTGTTGCAGCTTTGTTTAGATATAGTAGGCTTGGATTTTTACTATTGTATACTGTTCTCATATCTAACACTAGCTGAGGTGTGGGAGAATTTTTAGCAATGCATGGGTCAGGGAGCTGTTACCTGGTTATCTTCCCATTGTTCTGCCAATGTACTCCTGGGGGGAAAGGGAGGTGCAACTTACAGTGCTGTAGTAAAGAGTGTCTGAAGTTTATCAAAGCACAAGTCACATGACTGTGGGCACCTGGGAAACTGAAAACATGTCTAGCCCCATGTCAGATTTCAAAATGAAATATAGAGTTGGAGGAACACTAATAATGGAAGCATTTTGTAAAAAAACATGGTTCCCATGACATAATCTCTTTAAGATATAAAAAACAGAAGTTACATCTCCATAAATGGAATTTTTGTTTGCATCATAATGTGTAGCAGTGTGGCATCTGTTGGCATTGGATAACCTTGAATGACTTCTAGGTGATTTGAGAAGACACATGGTCTGCATTAGCAGGAACGCTCGATGTAGACTCATCCAGCAATATACCAATGATTGAATCGACAAGGAACAATAAATAATTTTTCTGTAAATTTACTTGTGCAGATTCGTGTGCAAAGTACAATTCTGGGACAGCAGTCTGGATGCAGGTTTTTTATCACTGGATTTGTTTTTTTACCCAGAATACAGTTTTTATTCCCACAATTCCAGTATCATACCAAAGCTATTTTTGTTTGTAGAGTAGTATACGTGCTCTGTTCACCTTACAATACACCACAAGACCCTTCTTGGAGGGCTCCAATTTCTTTGTTATCTCTGTCAGGTCTTTATTTTTAAGTTGACTCTCCATTCTGTCCCTCTGGGACATGTCACTGGAATCTTGTGTTTGTCATGGTTATGGTGCAGAGAAAAATACACAGTGAATTCAATCTTTAAATTAAGCTGTAACCAAGCTTGTATATTCATTAGAGTAGAAAAATTCTCTTCTGAGAAGTTCAAATTGTTTATTGATTTTCATTTCTGTGTTCAAGTGAAGCTTCAGTAAGTCTTTCTTACTGCTGTCCCTTCGGGCCAAACAGCCAATGAACACATAACAATGCAGGCCCAGTAAGTGGGGAGCTGCAAGAAAATCAGAGAATTCCCTTAAAACTATATTAATAAATAGTTAGAGGATAAGATTTCCACCCCGTGCGGCTGGCTGGTGACTAGGGAATAAATTCATGCGGCTAAGACAACACATTCCAATCTTGAGCCAATATCAAAATGAGATTGAATTATCTCAATGTGAAATGTGTTATTAGGAAGAAACGGTCATTAAAACTTTACACATTATTTCAGATTTTGTGGTCTGCTAAATGATTGTAAAATAGATGCTTGATTAATGTTTGTGGGAAATAAGTGCACTTTATTTTACTTTTCAGCCTTCTGGTTCCCTTTCACATTTACAGATATTATAGTTTCACTGTGATAGGGAATTCAGGGTAATTGTGGGAGCAAACTAAGTAGCACCCTTCATAATGCCATCACAAATTGTTCACAAGTACAGTAGATGGTTTTAGTTGCCATCGACCTCCTGAAAGGCCATCTTGAAGGTCAACTAGAGTGAGCTTTGGGGTTACATGTACAACTGTATTTGCTGAAGTTGTCCATTGAAACCAATGGAAACAAAAATAACTCTGGTAGAAAAATTTCAGACTCAACCATAGCTTAACAAACTTGATTGGTTTCTATACATCAGATGCATCTCCTCTTTATGGCCACAATGACACTGGAATTCTGGGTATAAAAAATGCAATTGTTCCCTCCACCCCCAATACTATACTTAACACAGGAATCCATGTAACTAATGACTGCCAAGGGGAAATTGGCACAGAAAAACAAAAAGTGGTGGTTAGCACCCTACTTAAAATTTAAGTTCAGTAGCGTTCTTCCTATTTATTCTTTATGGGGTTCACTTATAATGCAGAATATCAAGTAAACCCCATAATGTATAAATAAAATCTAAGTATATGTCAGTCATGCTTAAATGCTATTCAGCTCACATCACACTTGCATTGCTGTTACTAGCTTGTATCACAGACTCCACATATCTTATTCCTTTAGGTCCTTACATTTGTTGAAGAAATATGTGGCCTTCTAATTATACCGTGCAGCCGCTGGATGCTGGAAAATCTATTCCTAATTAGTAGCCTAATCTTGCTTAACAAAGCTATTTTCCATTCTCAACTATGCTGGTGTTTTTCTATGTTCCATAGTATTAATTCTGCAGCCCTGTACCAACTTCAGTCCCTTCTACGTCTCCTGCTAAACTCCCTCTCTCATTCTCTTTATAATAATAAAGACTTGTGTTTGAAGACTGGTCAAGTATTCATTTGGTATTGAATTTCCAGCTTCCCTGATTTGAACAAAACAAAAGTCACAGCTGTGATGACTCTCTGATAATTTAAAAAAAAAAAAGCCAAACAATTTTTATAACAAAATATTCTGGCCTTGGATCAAAACCACAGAGTTCCTTCTCATGAACTCTGACCTGGGGTTTGGAAAAAAACTGTTGGTACAGGGGGAGGGGGAGCTAGAATTCCTGTTGGGGAAGAATTTGAGATAAAGGACATTTTGCTTTCATAAATACTCCTAAAACCATTACTTTGAAAGTCACATAGCATTAAAAATTATTCTCTCCTATATATATTCTTGGAACTATGACTGAATGACTAGTGTTTTCCTCTATCCATAACCTTGTTATGAGCTAATGGGGGCCAGCTAATTATGGGGCTCTTCAGTTGTTTAATGTTTGTCTATCTACCGATACGTATGAATAATTGTTAATGAGTAAGTCTTTCAACTCTGCCTATTTAAATCCCATGACAAAAGTAAGGGACTTCTGGTTTATTAGGCTGTCAATAAAGCTTTTATGTGTATTGAGCCAGAGGCATTATCTTCATCTATAGAGATGTAGCAGCTTTTAATAATGACTATACTGCTCACAGCACACCATTCATTTTAATGGCAAAGAAGGTGTGGCTGTGGTTGTCAACTATTCAAGTTAGTGGTGTGTTTCTATGTTCATATGCTCTTAAATAAGTATAGGCTGTGTTTACCCAATATTTTAAATGTTACCACTCTTATTTCCTACCACAATTGCAGTTGTGCAAAAATGGATTTAGAGTTATTGTGCAAAGTAATGCCATTCATTAAAGGTACTTGTATCCAAAGCAGCCCCATGACCTTTCTTATCTTTGCACTCAGCGCTGGTGTTTCCATCCCCTCTCATTTTATGAATGGTAAACACACCAATTTTTATTTACAAGCTTCATAGGTGCAACATACTTATTTTTACTTACAAATTCCATGGATGCAAGCATGGGGCTCTAAGGGGCACAAACTCAAGACCCAGAATGCCCCTCCATGGAACTCATGGCACAAAGCACAAAGTAGGCATCTTGTGGCCAGTGGCACTGCCGTCGGTCTCAAAGCTCTAAGGGGCACAAAATCAAGCCCCAGAAGACCCATCCATGGAACCCATGGGATTTCAGTGAAGGCTACTCCTGGTAACTTGTTCTGAATCATGCACTACTTTTGTAGAAAATTGATATTGACACAAAGCATGAAAAAGGCATCTTATGGCCACTGGCACTGCCTTCAGTCTAAAAAAATGGTGCTACACATACGTTATATACATAAATGGGTCAATTTTGTGCAAGTAAACAGGGTCCAGGGGACACAAAGATGCCCTTGCTTTACACCTGCCTTGATCTAGTGGTATTAACACAGTTCCCTTAGCAGGTGGCACCTAAACAAAATGAACACTAATGCGTTTATTGCCATAATGGGAAGTAATGGCATCTTGTGAGCAATTTGTCCCAAATAATTACACATTTGGGGGAACAAGTCAATTTATGTCCACTTTGGTACTTTGTACAATGCACTTGCATCCATCAATTAATACAGTAGAGTAGTAGAATGTAGAATTACAATATCCATTATATTTTTTTATAATAATATTTGTATGAACTAGAAATGTATCTTTTAGAACAGTGAGTCTGGAAAAAATGAAATTCTTCAAAAACCGTGTTTTGTAATGTGTGTTGCTCACTCTCACAGCTTAAACTATTATCACATGCTGCAAATGCCTAGTCAAAACTGTCTATTTCCTAATGTAAGATAAAAAATTTCAATTAGCTTGAGTGCTGTCATAGGCAGACAACATGGGAAAGCTGGGAATAATATGCATTACATATTGATGCCTATCAGATCTCAGAATACAGCCATGTTTTATTCTATGTCTCTTTTGTAGGTTCAGAAGAAATAGCATCCAATAAAGGTCTAATCATATTAATTTATGCCCCGATTAATTATGCATTCAGATTGCCCGATAGGTTGTCAGTTTATATTCACTATATTAAGAAAAATACGCCCATTATAGTTACTAAGCAAATGGTAGGACTATCAGACACAGAGGCTTTAAGAAAATGACTTAAAAGGGGTGGGTTTCTTTAATTTATAAATCTTGTAGAATATGAATAAGTTGTTAGTATTAAAACATGACAGTGAGCAGAGACATATGTCACGTTGATAAGGGAAGCTCATTTTTAAACTTTATGATTTATTCAAATGTTTTTTGGTCGTTAGGGTAAAAATGGATCACGTTTGTTACTTTAATGAGAATTTAGAATTTTCATCTTTTAAATGATGCATGTGATTGAGGTATTTCAATAAAGAAATCATTTTCACTTGTTCCTCTGAGAAGTTCCTTTTACTAGCAAACTTCTAAATGAAAGATTGACACAAAGGTTACTGGTGGGAGAATTCACTGCTGGCAGGGTTTTTTTTCCAACTGAATTAGAGAGGTTGCAGAGAAGGGCAACTAAACTGGTTTAAGGTATGGAAAATCTTAGCTATGAGGAAAGACTGGCCAAGTTGGGGTTGCTCATGCTGGTAAAGAGGGCTTAAGGGGGATATGATAACTATGTATAAATATATAAGGAGATAATTTAATAATATCACTCTTGCTTTATTTACCAGTAGGTGTTTCCAGCTAACACGTGGGCACCCATTCCGATTAGAAGAAAGGAGGTTCCTCCTATATATTTGAAAAGGGTTTATTACAGTGAGAGCTGTGAAGATGTGGAATCAGTCATACTGGCTGATACATTAGCTTTAAAGTGGACCCGTCACCCAGACACAAAAATCTGTATAATAAAAGTCCTTTTCAAATTAAACATGAAATCCAATTTCAATTTTTTATTAAAGCATTCATACATAGCTGTTTTAAACTCATTTAAAAATCTCAGCTGTCAATCAAATATTGTCTGCCACTCGTTTATGCCTTAGGCATAGAGGCGGGGCAGATAATTACTTTCACTTTCCATTCAGCACTTCCTAGATGTCACTGCTCTCCACACATTCCCCCAGTTCTCTTAATCATTTAATTGTGTAGCCAGGACATAGGGATAGACATCGGGCCCCCCATTCTGGTGCAGAAACAAGATTCTGAGATGATACAAGGCTTGTCTTAATAACAGTGTCCACAAAATGGCTCCTGCCTGCTTGCTATAATTATGAATTCCCAGACTGAAGGAAACAAGAATAAAATAATTTATATATTGTAATTAATGTTCATTTTGCTTGACTAATGTGATAAAATATGATTTTTAATATTTTTTTGGGGTGACGGTTCCACTCTAAGAAGGGTTCGGTGGCTTTTTATCAAGTGAGGGAATACAGGGTTATGGAAGATAGCTCATAGTACAAGATAATCCAGGGACTGGTCTGCCATTTCAGGAAGGAATTTTCCCCCCCTCTAAGGCAAATGTTTTTTTCAGAATTTCCCGATTTTTAGAATTGACATCAGGCAACCCTATAGATCCACAAATAACTCCTCGGAAGGTCAGCAACTAGCCAATGTTCATTCAAGTAGAAGAATGGACCACCGTAAGACAATGACAAGTAAGATGGATTTAGAGTCCAGCTAATTATTTGCATTAGTGTGCCCCAGCATGGCCACCAATGTATTGTATGGTTCTATTAGTCTGAGGGAGACAGTGTTTCTAGGGTAGGTGCCCTTTAAATGTGGCATTTAAAAAGTAAAATAAATAAATGTGGCATTTAAAAAGTAAAATAAATAAATATATAAATAAATATGCCATTCTAATGCAAACATTTACAAAAAAAAAGTATTTTTATCACTTTCCCATTTATGATTTCACTACCCATCAAGTGGTACCTACTTTAAAACAATATCCTCTGTTTAAAATATAGATGATTATCAATTCTTTAAAGTCTTTACATTAACTTATAAATATCAAGCAAGGATGCCATGGCGACTACAACACAAGCGATTGCAACTAGTAATGAGTGATATTTTCCACCGACTTTCACTGCAAAAATAATGTCCATAGATTCCAATAGTTGAATAAAATTGTTGTGTGACAAAAAAATTTGATGCCACAATAAAAAATGGTCTCCCATAGACTTCAATGCATTTTGCAGAATTTTCACCATTAAGCAAATTTTTGCCTAAACTAAATTTGCTCATCACTAATTGCAACACAGCAAAGTAACCCATTTTTATAAATACTATAATATGTATAATAAAAGTACATTCATTCTTGATGAGAAGTATCACAAACAAATGCCTCTTCCTAAAAAGATCTTACTCATCCCAGAAAATGGAACAAGAGACCAGGGCAGTAGGCCAGATGGTGCCTTCTTTAGGAACATACTATCAGTAAATTCATACAGAGATCACACCCTGATGGCTATGGCCGCAATAAATCAGCACGTAGATAATAAGTCATTCCACTGCCTTTATTAAAAGGTCCCAGTCACAGCATACAACCCTTTCCCATTGCTCATTTTCAGGGATGCTCTAAATCCTGCAGCCTTCACCTTCACAACATTGCTGTCATCTGCCGGTTTTTTATGATAGACCACAAAAGCTGGTTTTCCTCCTCTAAGGAATAACATACCCCTTGCACAACCTTGATTTCTGTATTTCTACTCTATTCCTATAATTCTCTAAGACAATTATCCCTACTCATAACTCCTCTCCTGCTACCCTATTCTGTCCAAACACTTAAAAAAATTCAGCATACTGTAATTTTTTGTGCACAATAGTAGCGTCAGAGGGGTTTAGGAGGTACAATGTGTATATACATATTTCACATATGATCTGTACTCAATGTACTCAATGGTCTTGTCAAAACTCTAAAGCCTCAAAGAGCATGTGCATTTATTCACACATCTGTATTCAGGATTGGCAACGTCAGAGATAAATCTATCTGGCACACTTCTAACAGTGACAAAATAATTAAAAAATACCAGAATAAAACACATCAAATAAAACAGGCAAAACAAAATGCCAAATTAATGTATGTTAATGCATTAAGCAATCTTCTATCTTCTATATCGAGCATACAAGTCATACATGACTATATCCAGTTAAATATAATAATTATTATAAAATTGTCATAAACTGAATTTGCTGAAAAACCCACCCTAAAATTGTTTGTGATCCTTAAGGGTAACTAGTGCATGTTTTCATCTTATCTGCAATGTACAAAAAGCAGGAGAGGATGTGTTTGTAATATTGATTCAGGTTTAGTGTAGAATGCATAAGCAGTTGGGTATGATGGACCTATAAGTCAAAAAGCCCTAAACAAATATCAAAAGAAAGAACAAAATAGGAAATTATTAAAATGCTGCTTAATAAATATACATGTCAGTATATTCCGCTTCTCAGCAAGGAACGTTGTTGCAAAGCAAAACCTTTTTGGTTCGATAGAAGTGTTGGTGTTGAGGTGGGTAAGAAAAGACTTGCTTTTAGGGCTTTCAAGTTAGCTGGGACAGCCGAATCATTTATAGGATACAAGGAGGCCAATAAATCATACAAAACGCTATCAGGCAAGCTAAAATGTATATGAAAAAGGATATAGCAGTAAGCAGTAAAAATAATCCAAAATTATTTTTTAAATATATTAATAGTAAAAAAAATTAAACAGGAAGGGGTAAGACCTTTATTATCAGAGGGGGGGTCAGCTGATTGATGAGAACAAGCAAAAAGCTCAGATTCTGAATGCATACCTTTCGTCTGTCTACACAAATGAGGAACCAGCTAATGAAGTTTTCCTTATTAATAGTCCCAATTCTAATAATACATTGTTCACACATGCTGAAATTAAAAAGAGACTAGAACATGTTAAGATAAACAAAGGTCCAGGGCCAGATGGGATTCATCCCAGGGTAATTAACAAGCTTAGCTCTGTGATTGCCAAACCTCTCTACTTAATTTTTCAGGATTCATTGAGGTCTGGCATGGTGGCGAGAGACTGGCAAATTGCTAATGTGGTGCCACTATTCAAAAAGGGATCCCATTCTCAGCCTCAAAACTATAGGCCAGTTATTCGGTGGTAGGAAAGCTTTTCGAAGAATTAATAAAGGATAGGATACTGGACTTCATAGCAAATAACAGTACTATGAGTTTGTGCCAGCATGATTTTATGCGTAATAGATCTTGCCAGACTAACTTGATTTCTTTTTATGAGAAGGTAAGCCGGGACCTCAATTTTGGGATGGCTGTGGATGTGATTTACTTAGACTTCGCTAAAACATTTGATACAGTGCCACACAGAAGGTTACTGGTTAAATTAAGGAATGTTGGCCTGGAACATAGTATTTGTGCCTGTATAGAGAACTGGCTAAAAGATAGACTACAAAGAGTGGTGGTAAATGGAACCTTTTCTAATTGGACCAGTGTTGTTAGTGGGGTACCGCAGGGCTCTGTACTGGGTCCCTTGCTTTTCAATTTGTTTATTAATGACCTGGATGTGGGCATTGAAAGTACGGTTTGTATTTTTGCAGATGATACTTAATTGTACAGAACTATAAGTTCCATGCAGGATGCTGCCACTTTGCAGATTGATTTGTCTAAGTTGGGAAACTGGGCAGCAAAATGAGGTTCAATGTTGATAAATGCAAGGTTATGCACCTTGGCAAAAATAATATAAATGCAAGTTATACACTAGGAGAGAGTGCAGAGACATGCAACTAAACTGGTTAGAGGAATGGAAGACTTAAATTATGAGGGTAGACTGTCGAGGTTGGGGTTGTTTTCTCTGGAAAAAAGGCGCTTGCGAGGGGACATGATTACACTTTGCAAATACATTAGAGGACATTATAGACAAATATCAGGGGACCTGATACTAAACTCTACAGTTAGTATAGCTATGGGCATATACGGTTTGTGTGAAAGAGTGTAGGGGTGTGTGTATGCTGGGTTTTAATTTGGAGGGGTTGAACTTGATGGACTTTTTTTCAACCAAATTTAGCTATGTAACAGCATTGCTGCAATGAAGTGAGGTTTATTAGAAGCCAAATCATTTTGGCTGTGAAAAAAAAAACCAAACAGATGACGAAGTGTGGAATTTTGCCACAAATCCATGCCTGGCAAAAAAAAAAATCACTCATCATTAATGGTAATTAACATTGGTCATCTATTTTCAGGGGGTTATTTACTTAACTCAGGATTTATCTCATATGTTATAAAAAAAAAACTAGAATTAATTGGGAAAAAACTGATATATTCGAGCAAAACCCTTTAAACTTTTTTTTGTTGTTGCCCAAAACCCACACATTTTTACTCTCCCATTGACTTATACGGGACCTTGAAAGGGCTGGATTTTCAGATTTGTGTTTTTTGCAGCATCGGGGTATAAAAGATCTTGAAAAATTTTACATTTTTTTTCACAAAAAATTCCAGTTTTTGCCCCAAAAAGTCCAACCAGATAAATTCAAGGTTTAGTAAAAAAAAACCCATAATGAAGACCCTAACAAGGGTTCAAATTCAGGATGCATATACTTATTCCCAACAGCTCCTGCAAAGACAATGAGGAAGCCATCAGCCAGATTATTAATGTGGCCATGTTAAGGTTTTTCAAAGATTTTTTCATTATCATAGGACCAAACTTATCCTGAAACAATTATATACATGTATAATTTGTCCATCAACTAAAGAGACCATTTCAAGAGATATTGTCTAATGGATACATTTCAATGTGAACAATGAAAATTTTCTAGCCTGACCAAGCTGTTTTCTGACTGATGGAAAAAAACACCAACCTCACAATAATTTGATGGTCTTTTTCAAAGCACAAGCCAAATTAAGATTGGTAGATTTCCATATAGACGTCAATTCAGTCCATCCAGGACATGTGCAACAAAATCTATTAGGTTCAATGTTTCTGAACCTTTGTCGTGGTAGAGACTTTAGATTTTTGCAGTCAAAATGTGTAAATGTTGACATAAATATTTTTTTCCTTTTGAAAGCACCATAAGTGTTTTTATATTTATTAATGTCTGTATAAATACATGTTTACAGTGTGTTTAGAAAACACAACTGTCAGGCATGAAAATGTACATAAAAGCATCTATTTAAGCTGCATGATATGGGCTGAAGGAGGAAGCCTAGTTCACACAGGGTGAATTTTCCATCCCAGTCAGGTATTTAGGTGGCAGCTCAGAGCAGAGCTGTTACTGCAGGCAAAAGGGGGATTGATCCCCCACCTATGAGCTCTTCCCTGAATGTCTGGAGGAAACCAGTCTCTCTTGTGTGTTTGGGAGACAGACATTGTCCTGGTTGTCCCTAGAGTAAGAGAGGTAGTCTGAGAGAGGACCAAGAGGCCATGGAACCTGAGGTACAGTGAGGGTTTGACAAAGAGAGACAGAGTGCCTGAGCTTGAGAGAGAAATGGAGTGCCAATGGAGTGACCTGTGACTGAATATGGAGAGAGGCTGAGCCTTTTGGAGAAAGTGCAGCAGTAAAGCTGACTTGGAGGTAGGCTGTGTGGCCTGACTGATAGAGAGAAGTGATCTCTGAATTGTGAGTAACCGGGTGTTAACCTGACAATGATCCATATACAGAAAATAATCACAAGATTAAATATCCATACAAGATGCACATGGGGCAAGTTTGAATTTGAGAAACTTGAAGCACAATAAAAATGATCGCAATTTTTCATACTCATTCCTAAAAATCTCTAAAAATCAAATGAAAGAATTTGAGCTTCTACAGAAGTTAATGTGAGGTGTCTTTACAACATTCAAACAGTCATTTCATATTTATATGTATGTATATATATTTGTACAATGACACACATCTAGAGGAAGCTGCACTTTAAGGTCAATGTTTGTGGTAGACTTGGACCAACGTCCAACTCTTTTTCCCCTGGCCATCTTTACCTCAAATTTGAGTTGAAATCACTGTCAGTTAATATTCAAAACCCTTCAAAAGACTTTACTTGAGTTTCATATGAGGTCAAGTTTCTTATGAATATTTATATCATTCCTAAACCTGCTAGAATTATGTTTATTCTTAGACTTGTGTACATATTCTATGTTTTGTTTTTACTTTACCAAAGTGAGTTTGCCTCAGGCAAACCTGGAGGAAGAAGATAGTTCTTGTGATGAACATCACTGAAGTTTCCCTCCAATGGAATACAAAACAGTTGTGTGTTTGAATATTATTATGCATCCTGTGTATTATTTGTTGAAAGAAACATTTAGGATTATCTTGAGTAAAAGGTTTTGTAAAACATGCACAGTATGGTAAACATGGTAAAATTATTCTGCAAAAAAAAATGTTTTACTTTATATCCAAGCTAACATTACAAAATATATGTTTCTGGTGTCCAAGACAAAAGGAAATTAAAGGTACTTTAACAATTTCTTTTCCCAGGAAAGGCAGGTTTACAAAGACTAGGTTGTGTACCGACCACCTATACATCAGGAACATTTAGCATCACAGCCCTAGGTAGAATTAAATTTCATGTACAAATTATTCTAAAGTGAATGACAAATGGGCAATCATATCATTGGTTACATTCTACTCTATTTGGTACCAGATTTTTGATGTGTTTAATGAGAAACTTTGTTCATATAATGCACCAAAATTATTTTCAAAGGCGTTTTAATTAATAATATTCAGTTTGGGTGAAATTGGCAGAATAGAATCCAAACCAAGCTTGTGCAAATTTTGGGTATTTAACTCAAATTGGAATATGCAACCTACTTTCAGTTTGACTTTTGGTTGTATCAGTTGCTAGGAATATGGTAGAATTTGTTGTATTTGGTGAAGTGTTAAATCCTTTGTTATAAAGAAAGTTGTACATATATATGAGAAATGAGGCAATTTAATATGTCCCATTAAAGTTTGAGTATGCAAATTTATTCATCAAGTTTTTCACTATGTGTTGAACTGGTTGAGGCAAGTCAAACACCATTCTGTTGAATTGGGATTCATGAGGGATAGAGCTCAGCAGTAATACATCTCAGAGTTATTAATTCACACAGCAGATTAATGGGGAGATAAATAATTTGGACATGTTTTATGTCATGCTGGGAAGAAATGCTTGAGTGGTGAAGATCTTGCTAAATCTGATGCATTATGAAAGCATGATATTATATGCCGATGCTTGATGAGTTGCCACCCAAAAAAATTTAAAAATTATAATTTCAAAATGTATCATGTACTGTCTCTTTTAAAATAAAAATTTGACCATTCATTAAATATTTAGGGATCAGATTACCATCACACCATAAAGACACATATGCCTTAAACATACAGAAAATAATAGATAATATCCAACAAGAAGTACACACAATGGAAATAAGCAAATCTGACATTCTTGGGCAAAATACACTTCAT
>CM044440.1:10013582-10028216 GCA_024363595.1 Xenopus borealis | reverse complement strand
CTTACAGTATGAACTTATATTTAAAATTGTGGGGCATGTTTTTTTATGAAGTGTAATATTAGGAATATGGACAAAAGATGTTTTTGACTTTTTATTGTGGAGTTAAGTGCACTCTTGATGCTGATCGCTTATAACTAACTCTGTATAGGCAATGATCGATTCATTATAAATAGCGTCGTTGGAGTAGGTTGCCGAGTTGCGTGCACTTCCTGGTTTCTAAGCGCTTGCGTTTCAAATAGGCAGTAATAGCAGCGTCGCTCCGCGTGACTAGATGTCAGCGGAAGTGACACTGCGGATGTGACGTCACGTAGTATGGGAAAGTGAGTGCGCGAAAATTTGGGACAATCACCCAGACCCAGAGTATTTTTTTGCAGCAGTGCGTATCTCAGAATTCCCCTTGAGAAAGGCTTTTGAGTAGTGATGGGTGAATCTATCCCGTTTTGCTTCGCCGAAAAATTTGCGAAATTCCAGCGAAATTTGTGAATTGGCGAAAAATTTGCGAAACGAGTCTCGGCACGTTTTTGACACGCGTCGCACTTCGTTTATTTTTTACGCCAGCGAATTTTTCGGCAGACGTTTTCGCGAATTTATTCGCCGGCGGTGAATTTGCGCCTGGCGAATAAATTCGCCCATCACTACTTTTGAGCCAAAACGTCGGGGTGATTCTCACTTGCAGGCAGGAATATCCGCTTTCCATTATCTTTAGCATCTATTTATCTATTTGTGGTGGTATGTATACAAGCTATGTAATTCATGTGAATATGATGTAATACTATAAATGTACCTTTTAACAATTCAAATACAAACGTTTTTTGAATAATACCACCTTGTCAAGCATTTTTTGTGAGTGCAGACCCTTCAATTTCTTAAATTGTTTAATGCATTGTGGGAGAATACGAAAAATTTGTATTATCACGCAACAAGTAAAAATGTCTGCAACTTTTTTCCGTTTTTGTGCATTTTCAGTTTGGATCTTTTTGATAAGTGACTGACATTTGTGGAAATGAGTTTATTTATGGTTTCAAAAACCTCTAAAACCACTAAAATTTGACTTTCAATAAATAGGCCTCAACATGTCCTCGACATAAGAAATTTGGTAGGGCAGCATACTGTATTTTCAATAAATGAACATTCAAAAGAAATATAGAATGGAATCATCAATAGAATAATATCTCCCCACTTTCCTACTTAACATGAGTGTATGTGTATAATACTCCCTTGATATATAAATGTAGTTTCCTTGTCTCTGTGCAGATTTGTGAACCAAACTGCCTAAAATATAAAGTTAGGTCATAGTAATACATCAGCAAATACATCTCACAGATGGCTGCATAAATCTCAAAAGTGCCCAGCATTTAAAATCATTGGTTTTAACGTCAAGTAACATGAGTGTGCCATGGCTAGAATTCAGTCGAAGAGAAATAACTCTTACAATAAAACAAATTAGGCTAAATGAACAATGGATTGAAAAACCCTACTTAAGACAATGCAATTATATCGCTTTGGAGGATGGCCAAAATATTCACTGTACTTAAAATAAGAATTACATCAAATAGAAACACCATTTTATTCCTTAAAAGCCAATCAAAGCCACTGCCATTAAAGGACAAGGAAAGGCAAAAAAAAACAAATCCCATTTTTATTTTCTTTAATGAAAAAGAAACCTATCTCCAATATACTTTAATTAAAAAATGTTTAACGTTTTTGTAATAAACCTGACTGTATGCAGTGAAATTCTCCCTTCATTGTCCCTCAGGGAAACAATCATACTTATGAACAACAGGGGGAGCACCCGCCTTACTTCCCAACCATTCAGAACTCCAGCAGCTTTGTTTGTATCCCTGTTTTGATAATTTATGGTGATCCCTAAGCATGTGCACAGTCTTGGTCTTGCAAAGATGTATAACAAAGTTACAAGATGACAGCCCCCTGTGGCCAACTTTGAAAGCATAAATCATTTGTTTGATTAGGCTTGTGGTGCAGTAAGTTCATGTTTATGTTTAGTATACAAAATACAGCATTTCTAGCCTTATTCTATTTTACACTTAATTGAATGAAATAATCAGGAAAAGGAGAGGGAAATAGTCCAGTGTTATGGAGAAGTAAGCAGTAAGGTACACTTACCAATACTGACAAGGGGTCCAGGTGCACATGCCCCAGACCTTCCGCTTGAGGAGGTAATATCATAAAAACACAATCCAAATGTAGGAATGGCATAAAAACTGGACTTCACTCCAAAATGTTTTGCAAATAAAAAATTGTTTTATTCCACAAAAGGGGTCATCTCAAAAAATCGCCTTATGCATTTCATGCCTTTTGAGCACTTAATCATAGGCTTATACTTAATCATAAGCCTATGACTAAGGGGCAAATTTACTATTATTCCCCCAAAAAAAATTGTTTCTACTCGATATTCGATTAGCATTCGATTTTGAATGTTAATCGAATAGTTCTAGGCTACCTTTTATTCGATATTCGATCATTTGACGATCGAATACAAATTTATTCGATCAGTAGAATAAATCATTCGACTGAATGAATAAATCATTCGATCATTTGAATGATTCGTACAATTAGAACGATCGAAGACTTTGATCGTACGAATCCTATTCGATCAGGACTTCCATAGGCTTCTATTGCAATTCGGTAGGTCCAATCTGCAATCGAATAAACTTTAAAATGAAAATCTTTCGCTGGTCAAATGATCGAATATTCGTTCATTCGAGTCTATTCGAATGTATTCGATCGTTCGACCATTCGCTATTTGATCATCGAATATGCCAAAATTTGCATATTCGACCAAACGAATAAATCCTACGTTCGAACTTCGAATCCTTCATGAGAATTTAGTAAATCGGCCCCTAAGTGTCCAAAGGGCACGAAATGTGCAAGGTTATTCTATTTTAGACTTTCCTTGTTCTTTAAATTATAGAGAAACAAACACCATATAAATATGCAATTTTAATTCTAAACTTTTCTCTTATGAGCCTAAATAGTGCCGCACCATATTAATTGATAGTTCACATGTGGAAGAGTGGAAGCTTTATCAGACAATAAAAAGGAAATTGAGGGAATGGTATATTAGAGAATCACCTGATTCACCTGATCACCCCACAATTGGGAACTTAATCCCGCTCCTACTTTGGGTGATGCTCTATGTCCCATGATGTATGAGGATATATGGACAGGCTTTCCTTCACAAATACTATTTCTAGAATAGTTCTTACTTTTGCAGTACAGGATCCCTCCCCAGTGATAAAAAGGACATATTGTCTCAGTGAGTCATGTAATAATGTGCCCCCTATAGTAATATACACAGAGGACTTCCCTGACCATATAAAATCACAAGGCCAAAAGGCCAAGTCATGGAACTTGGAGTTAACTTCTAATATTCTTATATTTTTAAACAGGGGGTTCATTATTTATTATAATTTACTATAATTTACTATAAGTTCCAGTGAGTCATGTGACAGAAATAAATCACTAAGCACTAATTATAAGGATATGATTTAGAGGATATTCATGGCTCATGACTATATTAAAATGATCTGAATTAGTTCAGGCTCCATCTTCAGGAATAGAAACACACAAATGATACACACATAGGATGTTATTTATCCAGATATGATTTTTTCTGTAAAAAAAAACATGAAAAAATTAGATAAATTAGATAATTAGAGTAAAAAACGCAACTTTTTAGGATTGTCATATCCATTACCCATTTTTTTTAGTTTGACACTTGAAAAACCACAAAAAAATTGAGTTTTCTTGGAGAGACTATTGTCAAATCCTGAAAACCCTGGACATTTCATAAGACATAAGCATAAAACATTGTCAAATGGTTAATGACTTTTACATTAATTTGACAGGTTTTAGATGGAGTATTTTTGGATTTGGGCTTGGAACAGATTGGGGGCATATTGATTCGCAAAAAAAATGCATCTTTTTTTTGGGGGGGGGGTTTCGGTGTCAAAAAAGTGTGCCTTAATAAAAAAAAACCTATATAGTTCATAGTTCATATAGCTGCCAACTTATCTACTGTGTATCCGGTGCTTGAATGGCTGCCCCCCATGTTATTGCATTTCCACATATTTACATCAAGCACATTACCTAAGCCAACACTGCCTAATGAAGTGCACACAGGTAAAACTATTGATGTTGGGGAACCCTTAAATTACCAGCACCCTGATCTTAATGGTCATTCCAGGTTTTCACTGTTTAATCATGAGCAAACTTTATATAAACACTTATCACTGGAAATGACTACAATTATGTCCATTTAGCAAAAATGTGTTCACACAATTGCAAACATTTGAAAAAATCAGCCACAACTGAGACAGGTGCAAATCAATGCATGGTTGCAATTATGCATGAAATATGGGGAACATGCTGCATGATGGGTAAAAAACATGGCAAAAGCATTGAGATGGTGAGATCCTGGTCTAGCATGGGTTTTCTGGCAGCTCATGTTTTAGCTGCTGAACAGGAATGGAGGTAGGGGTTGGTTTTGGTACCAGACATAGGGGCAACTACTCTTTTTCTTCTCAGGTGGGAGAATATCCTGGATTACATCTGCCCGCAATGACCCAAACTCTTGAAAGGATGCCCACATTCAGTGAAACACAATGGTCATTCAAAAGACTGAAAGACCTCCTCCAAGCAACTCCTAGATCTACTGTCTCTCATGTCTCTGATTTTGGGTCAACAGTCCATAAATCCATACAATTACACACAAGTAGAAAATAAAACAAAGCCAACAGTCTGACAGCTACTGTACATTCTCAGCTGTGAGAAGGGAAAAAATCAAAGTGCTGACTCCTTTCTAAGAGAAAGTCTGAGGCATGCATCTCAGCTACAAAGAGCTAATCAAATGCAAACGCAGCTGGATCAAGCCCAGTCCTGTCTCTCTCTTGATATCAGGTGTGCAGCAATTCCATGTCAGATTAATTTATGATCCTGCCATTTTGTTCCCAGAGAAAACTTAAAGCAAGACTGTTTCAGTGGCAATGTCAAAGTGAATTTCCCAATGAAAGCTTACATATTAAAGAATAAAAGCTGTGCTTATTGTGCATTCTGCCCGCATCTCATATTACAAGATTATTCCAACTGGGAAGGAATAGGCAGAGAACTTTGGATTCTAAAGATATATTTTATGACTATTTAAGCAGGACTGAAATTAATTCTTTAATCCCTCCAATCTTTAATGAATAAAAGAATGATATGAGTCGATTGTTGTAGAGCCAGGGCATCCATAACTTTTATGTCAGAAATCAGGTATTTAGGAAAAAAGAATATATACAAGTATCTTCTATTAAAATTGATGTTTCTGAAATAATTTAGCCTTCTATACACTGACATTTTAGATATTTTAGAAAATTTTAAAGAGGCACTATAAACAAGGAAATATCTATATGTTCAGTATCTTTAATTGATATTTATTTTATGATAAGGATAAGGATTTATGATATTGGATAAGTTTTGACCATCTCTAAATAGCAGTATTAGAATCTAGTAAAGCTATTATTTATAACACAGTATGTCTAATGCTTATGCATGTTTGAATTCTATAATTTTTTATTATTTTCATAGAGAGCCATTAAGGCATATTAACGACGCGACGCGCGCCGAAAATGACGCGACGCGTCGGAAGCGACGCGTCAAAAACGACGCGACGCGCGTCAAAAACGACGCGACGCGCGTCAAAAACGACGCGCGACTCGTTTAGCGAATCGGCGAAAAATTCGCGAATTTCTCTGGAAATTCGCGAATTTTTCGGCGAAGCGAAACGCGGCCGTTTCGCCTATCACTACCCACCAGCAACCTAACAATACAATTATGGGAAGGAAACCAGATTACAGCTCCCTGGTGTAACCTAACAGCTCCCTGGTAGATATAAAAAGAGCATTCAGTAGTAAAAATCCATGTGATTTTTCCAGTAACATTGAGTAGAAGAAACAATAGCCTGCCTGAAAGCAGTTCCATCATGAAGTGTTGGCTGTTTCTGAAAGCAAAATGACCCGAGTAGTGATGGGCGAATTTATTTGCTATGGATTATAGGTATGGATTTGCAGGGATTTCTGAACTTCGCCACCTACAAATTTTTTTTGTGAAACCGCTTCAAAATTTTGCTGCCCCAAAAAAGTTTGCGTGCGTAAAAATTGTTGCATGTGTAAAAAAATTGCAAAAAAGAGTCAAACGTGTTGCTTGCATAAAAATTGTTGTTCGGCAAAATTATTTTGATGCTTTAATGAATTTGGACAAAAAAGTTGCGCTTGCAAAAATTTTGACACCCATTGACTTGAAAATGTTTAGACGGGAAATGTTTAGTCGCTCATCACTAGACCTGAGATGGCTGCCTACACACCAATATTACAACTAAAAAAATTCTTGGTTCAGGAAAATTTTTGTTATGGTAGAGTGAATTATTTGCAGTGTAAACAATGTAATGCAGAAATAAAAAACATGAGCATAAAAAGCATGACAGAATCCCTTTTAACATGATCCATTTTAATAGGGATGTGGAAACAACATACAACATCAAAATCTTTGCACTCCCTCCTGCCTAGTAGTGCCAGAATATGTTGACCAGAAATACAGTAATTATGTTTGGAGAAAGGTCAGCATTAAGCCTACATCATTTCTTTTGTGTCTGTGTATAAATCTGTTGGGGCTGATTGGCTAATTCCTTCTAAAATCAATGAACCACTTGTTAAATGTAAATCAGCATTAAAAATCAGCCCCTCTAAAGCTTGATTAGTGACAATTAACTAACGGCAACAAAAGGGTTGAGCACAATCCTTTCCAATTTACAAAAATACCAAATCTGGTTCCATGCATCAGTTAATCAGGTTCTGTCTGTAATATTAAGTTAATGTTTCACCTCTAACAGGAGGTCAGACCTACAGTATTAAGGGAGCTGCATCCTAACAGAAAAAAACATAGAAAGGGAAAATATTGATGGTTAACCTGGCTTTGTAGCCATTGTCACACTGAAATCAGAGTAGGGACACCTTGGAAAGTCAATGCCCTTCTTCTTTCACCATTAATAGCACAAAATATCTCTACTGGGGTAAAAAAATTAAGGCACAAAGCTAAATAACAGGGAAGGTCCAAATATTACTATGCCTTAATTTTCATTTCCTGTTTTTTACTTCTTCTCATAGCATTATTCATAAATGCATTTATTAATTATTTTATTTACAGTATTATAACTTTATAATTATTTTACTGAACCCTCAAGTTCGGTAGGTTTCACTTGGGTAATGGTCATACGTGCTGTATAAGTCTATACATACAGCAATATAACTGTGTATTTCTTGCATTTGCACAATATGCCATCATTTGCACAAGATACCATCAAGAAATGGTTGAATGCCAGGTTAGTGATATTATATTAAGTAAATATTTTGGTGCAAGTTTGGTACTGTGACTAGTATTAACTGTCTTCTTGGACTAAGGATGCAATTTTCCCCTCTCTGTGAATAAATTGGCGAGACTTCAGATGGATATCTTTTGCTCTGCTCTAGAAGTTAGGCAGGTTTCACTAGGAGAAAAGGTTGTACTTGAAGTATTTGTCTTTTTTAAACCTCATTACTGCATGTAAGCTATGGCTATATAGGCATTCCCTCCTCAAGTAGGCTCAAAGAACTCATAAGTTGTGCAAAATTGTTGTAATGTCTAAGAAAATTATTTCTTCTTCCAATCATGAAAATCTCTTAGACATCTAATTTTGATGTTAATGTAGAATGTGATATGTGACTTATAGAACGTATGTAGTAGAATGTACATTTACTTATTGTATTAACTCGATAACTCCAAAGTACTTGAGATCTAAAACAATATGGAATGTTTGCAATTAGCTTCCCAGAGCAGATAAAAAGTCTAACTGTGCCTCTGCATCTACTTTATTTAGAGGATGGTTATCTATACTGGGTCAAAATGTTAATTAAAAGTTTGCAAAAGTTGCTTAGTTAATATAAAATTCCCAGATGCAATTAACATGAGAGCTATTTTGTTATGTGTGTGTTTAATTAAGGAGGTGTTCCATTCTCTCTCAATGAGTTGACATTAATGAAGTTCCTTCAACTCTCAAAACTCAACAAACATATGAGCAAATCTACGGTATTCCTTGGAGGATCTGCACATTTTTTACCAGTTTTTTACCACTTTCACCTAATTGTGTTAAAACTAGGATACATGGGACAAATTTGCTAGAGGTCTATTAACTTACAACAATCAGTTGGTGGGTAGCTGTTAGCAGTCAGCTGTATGGAAACAAACTTTGCTTTGCACTTGTACAAAAGTCTTGAGACTGAGGAAGTATCTTTCTGTCCTATGAAAGGTTGAAATACTTTCACTTGGCAAAGTGAGTAGAAGTCATTGGTATTTTACTATGCAGATATATAGATCTGGTCAAAATGTAATTTAAATAACATTTAAACTCAGTGGCCTTATATGCAATGACATGTTTATGACTTTTTGCAGCTAGCCCAACATCATGCAGGCATCAGAAGAAGCTAAATACAGTAATTAGGGCTCCTCAGCTACTTTTAGCTCATTGATTTGCTGCTGTTTTTGCTTCCTACTTATGGCTTCCATTTCAGGTTGCTTTTGGTTCAAAGTCTTCTGTTTTGATTTTTTATTTCCATCTATGTTTTCAGACAAGAAATGAAGGCCCTAGGAGTATGCATGACACTGAAGAAGAGGCCAAAGTCTAAAGTGATTTATACCAACAAGTTAATAAATATAATAGTCAAAATTCAATTACAGGTCAGAGCAAGTGGCAATAAGAATAGTCTGGAGCAGTCAAGAAGTTAGCAACAAATAGCAAAAATAGCCCATCAAGAATTTATTGCATTTCAATACATCCATTGAAAACACTTTATATTTGCACTTTGTGGATCTTTATTACCCTTTCCTTTTATGCATGGACATTCTTTTGTCTCAATTTGGTAACCCATGGCATCAATTGCATATTAAATTTTCTTTAATGTAACTGTACTACCAGTGGCATAACAAAAGAACACATGCCTCCTACTTTCAGCCTGGCCTCTCAAGAAACTCTCTGAAACTCCAGTCACAGGGTCTGCTTCCTATATAGTTACTCCACTGTGTAATATATTAAAAACCTACTGATGAGTTGTTATGTTTGACTATGCGCTACTGGCTCCTAACTGATTGAAAGTATATTCATCAAGAAGGCTGCAAGCAACATTATTCGTTTTCATCGGTGTAACTTAGTACTTTTTGGTACATTCCACAGGATCTTAAAGGAGAGCATAACCAATAAGTTTGCTGCCATTAGATCGAATGGTTAAAATTTTTGAATCGTTCGATTTGAATGATTTTATCGATCGATCGAATATTTTATATTCGATCGTTCAACCAATCGAATAGCGGAAAAATCCTTCTAATTTGAATTCAAAGGATTTTTCTTCCCACAGTATTCCCAGCTATTCTCATGGTTAAAAAAAACCCTTGAATTCGACCCTTGTAAATCTGTCCCATAATGTCAGTAATTTTAAAGTTATATGTAAGTAGAATTTTTATAAAAAGAACTTTCGGTCTGTCCCTTTTTGCACTTCAGGTAATGTCATTGGAAACAAAAGTCCGTTCTTCTCTAGTGAAGACAGGCCAGAAAATCCTTGGCTTCTGTTAAATTGTTTCAAAAATCAGATCCACCATGGCAGAGCAAATCAAGACAGACACTGCTTTCAAATGCAATTACAAATATATTTAATATCAAACAAAAATGTTAATGAATCTGTATGGTTTGAAAAACACTATCTTTCAATTGATAGAGTTGATAGAGCATTGGGTTTACTTTCCCTTTAAATGACCCTTTGACTTCATAGATTGCACATTGTGAGATCCACAGTTTGTGAGATGAAAAGCAAGAAAATGCCCTCACATCAGTGAGTATTTAACACTGCACAGCCTTTTATTATTTCTACAAGCTCTGGAACTGCTTCTAAACAAGTTGATTATTTACAGGCTGGACATGACAGTTTGCACCAAACAGCAGAAAAGTGCGAAGGAAAAACAGCATCTCCGGAGAGCTTCCTTGAAATTGATTGAACCCAACAAGCCTGATATTGCTGGGAAGTACAGGTTAAAAACATATCATTTAGAGTGTTTGTCTTGCTGTATCAGGGCTCATCACTGTAATGATCTCAGTGACCACATAGTTAAGAGACGCTGAAAGAAGTGTGGTTCAGGAAACGCTATGGTCCAGCAGGAAGCTCACACACTCCCTAATGTAATGTGGACTCAGGAAGAAGTGAGCAGAGATGGAGCGTACATCAGCCATACTGGAAACTTTCTCCTTCCTGATGCACCAAACGATTCCCTTGGAGAAAAGCAAATGGCATTAAACATCTTTATTGTTCTGTCCTCATGTGATTCCTACACAGTAACCAGAATATCCTTCTGCTTGGGCAGATTGCAGGATAGCTAGATGCACAGATAAAGACTTAAAAAATATAGATGACCAATAGATAGATGATAGCTAGATATAATGATAGAAGATAGAATGATAAATAGCTAAATAAATAGATAGATAGATATGACATAGATAGATTGATAAATGGATAGATAGATAGATAGATAGATAGATGGGTAGAATGATAGATTGATAGAATGATAGATGGGTAGAATGACTGATAGATTGGTAGACAGAAAGACATTAGATAGATAGATAGATATATTGATAGATAGAATGATATATAGAATGATAGACGAGTAGAATGATAGATTGATAGATGATAGATATGGATGATAGAGATAGATAAACTATAGGCGATAGATGATAGATAGATAGATAGATAGATAGATATGGATATATAGATGAAATATATAGAGGGATAGATAGTTAAATTATATAAGGATAGATAAATAATGCACAGAAATACAGACAGATAGTTGGATAGAATGATAGATTGGTAGCAGTAATGGAACTAGGTGGGGGAGGGCCCTGATGCGGGCCATGCAGCCTCCCCCCCCCCTCGACCGTGACTGATTTCTGCGCCCCTGCAGCCGATTCCAGGCAGCTGCAGCGGGCACGAGACTGCCGGGGGTACACTGCAGGGGGTGCGGACCCTGGCCCAGTTCCCCCTGTTCCCCCGGTAGTTGCGACCCTGATTGGTAGATATCTAGATATGGATAATATAGATAAAATGTTAGAAAAACAGCTGAATAGATATGGATAACAGATATAGATAAATTGATGCTGCTTTGAGAAGTAAATTGATAATAAATACTAAGGAACAATCTAAGCTTTTTTATCCTGCTGACAGAATTCTATAAGAGCTGCTGAAGCCCCAGTGCTGAGCTCTCCTGAATCAGTGAAGCTGTGCGGATGCCGGGGCAGATTTGCCATAACAAATTGCCTTGCATTAGCCCAGATTTATATGACATGAAGCCTCCTGATTAAAATCTGCCAATTCCGCGTTGCCAACTGTATTTTTTAATCCCATGTGATGCTCAAGGTGAATAATGGGATCCTTTTAGTTAACAGTTTATGATCCATGAGATTGGAAATGTATATAGAGCCAGGCTGAAATCACTGCACAGAATATCAGGACTCGTCTAAATGGGGAGAAGAATAGCTTCCATCCAAATCTTGTTCCCACTAGCGCTGCCTTGTATATTCTCCAAATCAGCCTTTTTGATGCTCGGAAGGGGGGGGGGGGGGGGTTGGGTGGATTGTTGAAAGAGGTGAAAATGCCTTCAACAGTTAAGCTGGAATTGTAATGTTTAATAACAACAACAACAAAATCTTCACAATGTTGTGTATATTTAATAAATCTGTTTCACTAATAGTCTGTATTTTATTTCTAAGCCATTTTTAATCTTTATTTGTGCAACTTATCCTTTCATTTTTTCCTGCTGCAAATGACAACACCATGATGTGGGATACAGCCTTGTCTTCCAATTCTTACCATGGTAACTGTGGTTCCCTAGGGCCCCATGCCACCTACACCTCCAGTTAGTTGCACTCCTTCCCACTGCTATAGACCTATAGCCCTCCATATGCCCACATCCATGGGCCCTGCTCCCCCATACTTACCTGCAATGCTAAACAAGGGTGGGGGGATAGGGTATCACAAGACATTAATGTTATGGGGCATTGCAGCTTCTCACCAGACCCCCATGGCCCATAACATTAATGTCTTGTAATGGGGCATTGCATCTTCTCACCAGATGCCCATGGCCGTGGCCTCTGCTGCCTCTATAGTTATGCCACTATTTTAAGAAACTGATTCTAGCACAGCTGAGTGATATGGAATTCCCAGCATGATTGAATTGTCTTTTTCTCTTCCCTGGGCAGTAACTTCAAAGATGCAGACATTCCCAATGTGAAAATGTGCTCCTCATCTGTCTTTTAGATTCCAACATCTGAAGCTGCTCTGATTACATGCATGGAATTTGTTATCTAGAAACCTGTTATCGAGAGAGCTCCGAATTATGGAAAGACCATCTCCCTCAGACTCCATTATAATAAAATAATACAAACTTTTAAACATGATTTCCTTTTTATCTATAATCCCCACTTCATACATAGAGTACTACTGACCATCTAAAGGTGGGGGCCCTATTTACCAACACTTTTAGAAAACTTTTAGAAAGTAACTATTATTAAATTTATGTTCTCTAAAACCATATATGCCAGGTAATGTATTAAAACAGCCTAGTATAAAAAGCACAAATGAACGCTGAATTAATCCAAACATGAAAACCTCTAAAAGCTCAAATTAAAGGAGAATGAAAGCTTAACTAAAGATGTAGGCTAGAATTGTTGTACATGATGTTTTGTGATACTGCACCAGCCCAAGGCAACCACAGCCCTTTAGCAGTAAAGATCTGTGTCTCAAAAGATGCCCCAGTAGCTTCCCATCTTCTTTTCTGCGGATTCAAAGCCCAATGAGCAGACACATTCCAAGATGGTGGCCACCTGTTCCAAATGTGAAGTCCTAGATCATTGCTGGTATTGAGAAGCTGAAACTTTAGTCTGGTGCAATAAGTTCAGTATATATAATATGGTATTCATTTTTAGGGGTGGATAAGTCAATTAAGGGTATGTTGAGGGGTGAGGCATTCTTGAGAACATAGTCTGAAGGCCAGTGTAGGCAATGTTTTTTTTAGACATATATCTGTAAGCTTGTTAAGTGTAGAACCTTGGGCCTCACTACATATTTAACCAATATGGTAGGTCTTCCACCCTGTTTTTCTGCAAACTACTGCTGTTAACTGCTATTGTGCTGAAATCATGATGCAGGAGTCAATGGAAAGGGTTGTTTTAAGCAATGGTAGGCCCAATGAGCTAAGCCTGGAAGCTAATATATGCCCCACATTTGATGAGCCAAAACTGGCCCCTTTCACAGGGTGCCTCATCCCTTTCATGGAAGTCAGGACTGGTGGTGGCTCTAGGAAAGGTGGAATAGAACTATTTTAGTTTCTATGAATATCTTCAATTTTTTGAGTTTAAATGTGAAAATTCCTCTAATTCATTGAGTCTTCTTGCAAAAAACCATCTTCACACACCTGAAAACTCCCAAAATTCATGAAGGTTAAAAATAGCAGCTATTGACTTTTACATGAATTAGACAGGTTTTAGAACTTATTACGTGAAAAAGGAAATCATTTTTAAACAATTAATTATTTTATTAAAATGGTCCCATAACTGTATGTTAATAATTAATACCATTTTTATTTAAATTGAGAATTTAATATATTTACCTTAAATATCCAGTGTATATTTTCAAGTTGGTTTCTTGATTTTTTTTTAACCCCTGACAATCTCAGAGGATGACATATTGCTTTGCTGTTAATATTTATGTTCCTAAACATAATATTTTGTCTCTACCCAGTAGAAAATGGCTATGGAATAAGGAAATGAAATAAAACACAGATACCATGTGATGCTGTGCTATATAAATAAATGATGATGATGATGACAATAATGATGCAGCTCTGGGCAGATCTGCAAGACAGCGGAGTCCATCATAAAACTATAGGAAGCTCAATGGGAAAGCATCAGCTCAGCCTGTAGACATAAGATGTATGGAACATTTTCCAGCAGGCAGGTAGACAATCCTTAGCTGGACAGGCTGTGTGACAAGATGCAGCCGGAGAAGGAAAAACTCTTCATTCTGCAGGTTTAGGTGCTTATCAGCTGACAAGGCCCCATCCTGAAGCATCCTAAAAATCGATGCATTCAGGAGACAGGGAGCTGTCATTGTGAGGGCATTCCAAAAACTGCCAATACTTCTAAGCCTATTAACAAACATTGGTGTGAAGGGGCTTTAAGTGAGCATCCTGACATGACTTAGATACACTTGTTTTCCAGCTAGACGGTTTAAGCCTTGAAAGAATTGATCTTTTGAACCCTTTGCTTGCCAGAGGTCGACAATGATAGTATCACTACTATGAAGGGACACTGAAGTTAGTGAATGTGTTTATACTTCAGTTCAAGCCCCTTCAGAAAGTATGAGATCTATTATCCAGAAAACTCTGCTATGCCGTTCCCCATAGTGTCCACATAAACAATTATTTGTTGACTGATTTGCTTTTTGTTTTTAATAAGTATAAGTAGCTGCTCCTTAAGCTGCATACATAAATATGGAAATTGGCAAA
>CM044440.1:9977649-9991928 GCA_024363595.1 Xenopus borealis | reverse complement strand
GTATTTATCCATACAAAGGCCTACAGTCCAGATGTGCTTTGTCAAGGCATTTTTATAGTCTCAAGTCTGCCAATGACATCACAGACCTTTTTGTATGACACTTTAATAATGATTTATACGATTTGTGGTATATTGAAACAACTGTCACAGTTTAGTGTGGAACTGGTTCGTTCATAAGGAAATATTCAAAGGCATGGGCTTCAGCAGACCCTTAAGGACTGAATGAAATGGAAGGACAGGGACATGGCAGGGCAAGGAAGTGGACCTGGAAGCCAAAAAAGGGGTTTATGGGAGATGTAGTCTGGGGGAGGAGCTGGGAGGAGTAGGAGGAAAGAAAAGGAGAGCATGGGAAGGGATCGGCGCCATTTTGTACTTACAGAAACTACCCACCCGCCCGAGAGAGGAATAGAAAGGGATGGGGCAGGTTATGTCGCAGCTGGAGTGAATGTGGAAAGGTATTGAGCAATGGCAGAAGTTGGGTAGGTCGGAGGCTAAGGGTAATGGTGATTGGAGTGGGACAAAGCAAAATGACTAGTCTCAGGATTGGGATAGAGGATTGGCAAGTGGGTCTCCACAAGAGCAGCCTTCAGCGGCTAACGGGGTGGAGAGGCTGAATAATTATTTAAGGTTAATGGATTGGAAAATGTTAAGAGACAGAACATTAAATTGTGTTAAATAAATTGGCTGCGGCCTTTTCAATCCAAAAGGAAAGTGCATGTGTGTTTATTGCAAAAGGTGTGGGTGTAAAGGGGGGAGGGTCCAGGGCTTGACGCTGCCCATGTCATGTACATTTCAGTCATCCAAGCCTCCATCTGTACTGTCTGCGGAGAGCTACAGTTCCAACAGTTTCAGGCTGATGTCCCATTTAATCTGCGTCTTTAAAAAGATCATAAGCGCAATGCTTAATTTGGTTCTCTCATCCTTTCTTAATGCTCAAATTAGATCTTCTCTTGGGAACATATAATACTTTTCATGTTGTAAGAGTGTTTTCCCCTTGATAAGAACATTTAGAATTGCACTGCTAAATTAAGTCAACAGCCCATTATACTCGAGGATGAAACATCAAACTATTTATGGATTGAAATCTTTAATTAAGAATAATGTTTTTATTTTCACAAATGCAACAATTGATTTCTGTGAGAGGGTAATTGACTGTCGCTGTATCTTTCTTGGCCAAGAAATATCCATATGTCAATATATAGGGAATTTTGTCTTTTTGTCATTTTTCCTGTGTAATTAGCGGGAATTTAAAGGACAAGGAAAGTTAAACTAAAGAAGTAAGCTAGAAATGTTGTACATTATGGGGCAGATTTACTATTGGTCGGGTTAATTAACCCTCGAATTGAACCATCGAGCTGTTGCCGAATTTTCGGAAAATCGAACGATCGAATCAAAGAAATTCGATTGAACGATAAAATCGTTCCAATTGAATGATTCGAGCGATTTTAACCATTCGATCAAATTTTTTTTATTCAATCTTAAAATGCTGGAAAAACCCTATGGGAGCTTCCCATAAGGTTAAACAGCAACTCGGTAGGTTTAATCTGGCAAACTAGGGATTCGAATAAAAATTTCAAGGGCAAGTCATTCGACCATCAAATATTCGAGTAATCAAATAGCTTTTTATTCAATCTATTCTAATCATTTGATTCGATCAAATTTTTTAAATTCGATGGTCGAAGTGCCCAGAAAAAAATTTGAATTTGAATCTTTTTTAAAATTCGATTGAATTTCAAATCATTCACACGAACTTAGTAAATCTGCCCCTTAGTTTTGGGCTTCTGTACCAACCACAGTCAACCACAGTCAACCACAGTCCTTTAGCAGTAAAGATCTGTGTCTCCCCAGTAGATGCCCCAGTAGCTCCCCATCTTCTTTTCTGCTGAGTAACTGCACATGCTCTGTGTTGCTGTCACTTACTGAACTTAGGGACCGACTCAAAATATACAGTACACATAGAACAGAAATGTCACAATATAAGGCTGATTAGTAATTATTATGGATAATGACTACAGCTCAGAAACCAGTGCAACTAGCATCAGAATTTAATAATCAGCCCTGTAGCATCAGTTGATATTACAGGCCAACCTCATTTTCTGCTGGATAATTAATGACGACCCCTAAGCTTAGCTTCTCAACAGCTGCTCAGAGCCCACAGAACATGCGAGTGTCGCAGACACTTTCCAAGATGGTGATCCCCCCCAGTGACAAGTTTCAAATACTGGATCATTAAATATAAGGATATTATAAGTCACCGAGGAGTTTCATGACCATATAAAAACACGAGGCCGAAGGCCGCGTGTTTTTATACAGGTCATGGAACTTTGAGGTAACATGTAATATCCTCATATTTTGCAACTGGGGGTACTTTATTTAATATAATACACAAGTTTCAATGAGTCATGTAACAGAAATTACATCAGAACTCACCGTTTATAACTGATGACATCAGAACTCACCGATTATAAGGATATAATTTACAAGATATTCACAACTTTTGTGTATTATATATATATATATATATATATATATATTTAATAGATCAAAATTTAACTAATTCAGTGTCATTTATAAATCATAATTCCTTAATTGAACATCTGTGTTGATTTGAATAGTGCATGTTTATTACATATAGTGCCAGGTGTATATGTGTAGGCTTCCTGCACAACCATAGACAACATTACACAAAAGCCTGGAGGCAACTGAATGGTTCCAAGTACAGACAGGTTATATAAGTTGGCTCTGACTCAATGCAGCTTTCCTTGTACAGAACATTAGGCTTAACCCTTAGTCAAGTAAAGTTGGATATATATAAGCAGATGTAATATTTGGCAAATTCAGCAGGTGATCAGATTTTATCAACCAAGCCAATCAAAGCCTTTGAGGTAGGGTCTGAGAACGTCATCCATGGTCTAACATGGTGTTCACCTGGTGGGATTTTCCAGCCAAAATTTTGCCTGATTTGACCAACTAAGCCAATAGGCAGACTACATGGGGCCTTACACAGAGCCTCTGTGGTAGCATGAGCTGCATGGAATGGCAATGATGAAAATAAAAAAGCAATGCACTTTGACAGAGGCTATAGAAATGTTTCTTTGGAATATGGTGTAATGTTTCATATAAACCAGCTTCATGAATTGAAGGTTAAAATTAAAAGGGGAGTACATACATATGAGGGGTATTTTACTATTTAATATTTACTATATATACATACCAGGAGGGTGTCCTAAAATGAATGCAATGAAGAGCACATATTGAATTCATTACGGTCCTTGCATCCAAACACACTGCTGCCAATGAGTCCATCCTGCCACTTCTGATGAATGCTCCCCAACTGCATTGATGGAAGATCTGGAAGCCTGGAGCCACCTCCACCTTGGATCTGGCAGTAGCCATTGGCTGTAATGGCAATAGTTGGGCCAGATTTGCACCCATGCATCCTGGAAGTGACACAATCCCCATTTTTATATGATACATGCAATTGACAGATGATGCGAGTAAAGACGTTAGTGCAAATGCATCTGTTTTGATGCATGCGGCAGAACACAACTCAGATCACAGCTTCTCTGACCCCAACTAAAAACAAATGCTCTGTATGGCTAAATTAATGGTATTACTGAATTGCTGAATAAAAAGCTAAATAACTAAAAAAAAACACAAATAATAAAACATGAAAAAGAATTGCAAAGTGTCTCACCTTTAAGCAAAGTGTCTCACCCCTTTAAGATGATGAAAGAACAATCATGTTTAACAGCTTGGCTAATCAGGTCCAGTGGCCCCAGAAAAGAATGTATGGTTGGCCATCCAAACCAAACCGATTGTGATGTCTACTTTTACTGCTATTTACCACCTTACTGTATATGCAGTGCCGTTGCTAGATATTACTGGGCTCCACAGCAAATTCATTTTTGGGCCCCCAACAAATCCAGAGGTTTTCCTTTTTTTTTCACCAGTACAGGTATGGGACCTGTTATCCACAATGCTTGGGGTTTTCCGGATAATGGAGCTTTCCATAATTTGGATCTTCATACCTTAAGTCTACTAGAAAATCATGTAAAGATGAAATAAACTGGTTTTGCTTCCAATAAGGATTAATTACATCATAGTTGGGATCAAGCAGAAAATACTGTTTTATTATTACAGAGAAAAAGGAAATCATTCATAAAAATGCGGATTATTTGAATATAATGGAGTCCATGGAAGATGGCCTTTCTGTAATTCAAAACTTTTGGATCCCATACTTGCTCATTATTTAGGGTCTCATGGGGCCCCTATAACTCCTGGACCCCCATGCAGCCGCAGAGTCTGCTACCTCTGTAGTGTATATGTTTATTTGTTTTGTAACATAAAAAAAGTCTGAAGAGGTCCCAGGGTAAAGGCACAGCATCAATTTTTTTTCCAGAACCCAGTCTTTCCCTACAACAAGGAGAGTGCCCAGCCTAACTACTGTACATCAGGTAAGTACCACATCGATGTGATGGAAGATAATTCCTTTTGGATTCATGGATTAAGAAGTAGTCGACAAAATGAAGCTTAGGGAGCTTTGGAACAAATACCCTTTGCCCACATTGGAAAGAAAGAGATAGGGCGCATAGCCAAATAGCAGGTATAATGTCTCTAGACAGACCCTTACCGTGACTTGCAGAATATAAGGCAATTAATGAGGCTGTGTAAGTATGCATGTGCATGTCTTCAATATAATTTTGTATGACCTGTGATGTAATTAAACATGACTTAAATATGTATTAAGGCACATACCCCTATATGTAATATTAGGCACTAAGTTTGCCCAGGAGCAGTAACTCATGGCAACCAATAAGATGCTTGCATTTAAACAGGTGACTAGTGAATTGTACCTGCTGATTGGTTGCTATAGGTTACTGCCCCTGGGCAAACTTAGTGCTTTTTATTACATTACCCCTTATGTATTCATGTGATATGAGTATGTCTAGTTAACCATGATTATGCCTTTAGACCTCCCTGTGAAACGGTGACCTCCAATCTGTGTACATTAGTGATGGGCGAATTTATTCGCCAGGGGCGAATTTGCAGCGAATTCCCGTGAATTTTCCTACAAGAAGCATCAAAGATTCTGCAATGCCCGCTTGTAATCACCAGTCCTTCTTCTGTATGTTTGTACACAACAGTATGTCTATACCTCCCTTCCAAATAATAAGCAATTTCCAAATTAACGGAAATAACTCCTCAATTTAGGTTTTAGTGGTTTTTAATTCCTGTGGGTTTTTCTTTGAGTGCCTCCCACTGTAAGATGCCATGGCAGAATTCATTTTATCCTAGTCCTACTGACTGAGTCTATGCATGACCACAAACAGTTTGCTCGGAAGATCCCAGAAAGGCCTTGTTTATGAAATTGGGCAAGGTGCAAAAAGCATGCATTTACATAGAAAGTTCACATGAACAAAAAAAAAAAAATCTGTGTTCTGTGCCTTGCATTATATTTTTTGATCAGCTTACACCTTCCAGTGAAACAGGTGGGAGTGTGTGTGTGTGTGTGATCCTGCATGTTGCCCAAACTAATCAACTAAAGAGACTACACAGCAAATGATTAATTTTTGTACCTAGGGGTGGTACCTAGGGATGACATTTGAGTCCTTCCAGCTCCCTACATTATCAGCTATAAATTAGATCAGGGGTCCCTAACAGATTTTACTTAGGAGCAACATTCAAATAGTAAAAAGAGTTGGGGAGCAACACAAGTATGAAAAAAAAAGTTCCTGGGGTGCCAAATAAGGGCTCCAACTGGCTATTTCCTTGATACAGTATGTGGACTTACAGCCTACAGGATGCTCTAGCTGGTCGTACAACTTCTTATAGAACCACAAACTTATGGAACCACAAACTTGCCTCCAAGCCTGAAATTTAAAAATAAGCACATGTTTTGAGGCCACTAGGAGCAACATCCAAGGGGTTGGTAAACAACATGTTGCTCATGGACAACTGGTTGGAGATCACTAGATTAGATGAACTGAAAGAAGCAAAGCACTTGCCCTTTATTGCTATGGATGAAATCTTGCCTTGCTGTCACCATTTGCAAAATAATACACAAATACAAAGTATGTTATTCTAATATAATATTAATATACTCTTCCAGTTTGCAGTTGTATGTGGTTGCTCATGTGTGAACCTTGGTGACCACCAATATCTTCAGCCCTTAAAGACAAATGTTACAGTATGTCAAATATACAATGCATTATAGCACTTACCCTGAGTGGTACCACTAGGATTTCTGACTTACTCTAGTTTTGCTTTCCATCCATTTCCATTAGATGCTCCTGACTATATTCTTCTGTTAGGTCTATCCAACAAGGAAGAGTTAAAGGAAAGTGATTACGCCAAAGAGAGCTGAAGCTCAGGCAGACAGTGGTGGGGAGAGGAGTTCTCATTAAAGTGGTTCTGGTGCAATTAAAATACAAGTGTCCAGTCAGTTAGTTCAAGGGTTAGCACAGTTTAGTGACCTTACACTGGCAAATGCTTGGGGTAATGCTGACTGAACTCTTTCATCTCTCAATAGACAGAATCTGCAGTAACTCATGTGCAGGCAGCTGGGCATATTATATGCTTAGAGGATAAAATGGAAGAAAGAGCAATACATAAGGATTCAAAGGGAATCAGCATGTTGTCTCTGCTGAACTACTGGGGCAGCACTGAGGCATTAGTGAATTTCTTTGAATGTTAAAAGAAAGAAATCTGTTTCATTTAGATTAGAGAAGATACCACCGATAAGCGCATCTATGATCATCTCTCTGGTCACTATCTCAAAAGTGACAGAGCTGCATAATGTAGGGGAACATAGGATCACAAAGTTGTAATTAGAGAACATGACAAAGCCACAAATCATCAAAAGAAAAAATAACCAAGAAATTTTTATTTTTTTTACAGTTTGTAGAATTCCTACAGGAGATATCTAATTGCATTGCCAGCTGTTGGGGGATGATGAGGTTCCTTGAGAAGCTACAAGCTGGGATTGTTGGGGGGCAGCAGGTCAGACACCCAAACTGAAACTGATAAATGCAGGTGGATCCCAAGTTTCTGTAAAATACTTTGGGTGATGAACATGAATTATCTCTATTTGTTCACTTCTCATTATTGATTCCAATGGAAGGGAGAATAGGAGTGTAGGCAGGACCAAAAGGTGAGATGGCTCGCCATATCATAGACTATTTCCAATACAGATAAAGAACAGGTCAAAAACACCAGGCAAGTCGTTCCTGGTTCAAATGTGCTGTCCTTCTTGCACTTAGCATTGGACTGGGCCACTGAGAAAAAAACCCGGTTGGCCCCAGCCATCATGGGCCCCCATCAGCCCAGCCCCCTGCCCTGATCTCTGGGCCCCCCAAATAAAATCAATTGTGGCGCCGTTTGCAACTGTGCTCTGGGGGGGGGGCAGAGGTAAGTAGCCCAGTGGGCCCCCCAAGTCCAGTCTGACTCTGCTTGCACTCCACATGCTTTTATTAACCCAGTAGTTGGTAACTTGATAGCAGAAACATACACAGCTGACATCAAGTGACCCCATGGCTGAGGTGGTCAATAACCATGGTCCATGTAGCCATCCTTTGCCAATTTGCTTCCCAGGACCATTGCCAATACTGAAACATACTGACGGACAATTCCCAACTACTATCTACTATAAAATCTGCACCTTCATTAAACCCTTTTAACAAACTTCTCAGTGCCAACTTATACCAAGAGACACAATTATACTTCATATGAAAGTGCAAAGACGCAAGTAGCTTTAATGAATGGGATTATTGGTGCAGCTGGCAGTGAGGATATTTGTGTGACAGCAACTAAGGAAGCGCAAGTGAATGAGCTGGATTTACAACAATGTTGTAATTATTTTTCATTTGGGAGAGCCCCCAAAATGTCAATTTCTTCAGGCTTATGCACAATGGGGTGTTGGGTAAGAGGCAAGACAGGGATGTCATCTTCATTTTATTCTATTAAATATGGTACAGTTATATATTATTGCGTATATTCTTTTGCCTGTAAGGGTATGGGATCCGTTATCTGACACCCTTTTGTCAAGAAAGCTCCGAATTACGAAAAATTACGGACTCTATTTTATCCAAATAATCCAGATTTTTTCAAATGATTTCTTTTATCTCCGTAATAATAAAAAAGTAGCTTGTACTTGATCCAAACTACCGATCCAAGATATAATTATTTCTTACTGGAAGCAAAACCAGTCCAATGGGTTTATATAATGTTTACACGATTTTCTAGTAGACATAAGGGGGTAAATTCATCAAAGAGTGAAGTTAAGAGTGAAGTTCTGCCACTAGAGGGAAATTCTGCAGCTCTCAGTTCATTTCTATGGGATTTTGAAAGGCATATTTATCAATGGGTGAAAGTTAAATTTCACCCTTTGATAAATACGCCTTCAAAAATCCCATAGAAATGAATGGAGAGCTGCGGAATTTCCCTCTAGTGGCGGAACTTCACTCTTTGATGAATCTACCCCAAGGTGTGAAGATCAAAATTGCATAAAGATCTGGAAAACCCCAGGTCCCGAGCATTCCGGATAACATATCCTATATCTGTATCTCATACATATAAACACTTTACTAAAAAATAATTAGTCCAAAAAAAAATAATCCCAGGGTCTGATGATGTATCCCATCACAATGAGAAACTTTTCCAATCTCTCACTTAAACACCAAACAACAAAGTTATTTTTTTTATCTTTTTAATGTTCCTGAAAACTTTGACATTTGAACACCATTCCATTAAGAGCATCTAGGCCTCTCCTGAGATTGTCTACCAGGATTTGTCCTTTCCTCTGATGTGAAAGTCTGATATCTGAACAATATATTCTCAGGCCTTTGGGGGTTTTCTCAAATTTTCTCTGGTTGATGTTGGGGTAACAAATTTCTTCTAGGTAATTGAAATACAGCCTAGGTATTTTCTAACTCAGTCTGGATTGCCTTTTCAATGATGTCATCTATACAGATTTAAACAGATTTAATACATCACTTTGATCTCTTAGAAATTAGAAGAAAATAAGGAATGTCTGACCCATCTGGAAAGCAATTTGGAAATTGCTGTTGACTGTTACATTCAATGGGGTATTTTATGTGCCATGCTACATATGAATACACACTTTATTTACAGCAGATGCATATTATATAGCAGATGTGGTATTTTAGGTGTCCAGGGAAGAGATTTATTTTCCATTTATTGTTGTTGAGTCACAGAAACCCACAGATCTACAGAAATGCTACTTGGAAGCTATAAAAGGCATTTGTTTTTTCCCAACAGGAGGATGAGCCAAATTCATTCAAACAATAAAACCTGCATCGGTGCATTCTGAATATCTTCATTTTACAGAAAAAATATGTTTTATTAGATGAAAAGGTGATGCCATTTCATATTTTAATGTGATTTGACTTGGCAGAAAATGACTTATAATTAAGAAGTAAATAGACATTGAGGCAGATTTATCAGAATTTAAAATTGTTGAATACATTTTTTTTGCCAATTTTTAATGTGCACTTATACAAATGTAGGGGACTGATAAATGTATTCCCCATCTATATTGCCTTTTTTCTAAAGTTTGTGTGGTGTTTATACAAATGGCCTGTAGATGTCAATGTACCCATGAGTTATACTATGCATGCACAGTACGTGCTATACTTTTTATGGTGATGGAGTTTATGTTACTGTTGTGTGATTGCTGCATGGGCCTGCTGGTGAGGCACTGTTGTACTCTATTCATCCTCGGCTATCAAAACACAATAAATTGGCGAAAAGATGTCTCTTCTACCTCTGCAGCAGCCTGTACCTTTTCTCCCAAAACCTGGTGGGCCTGCCATGCCTTTTACTGCTTGGATCTGTATGTTTGAAACTTACATTATTGCTGCTGACCAAGGGGAGATTTCTACTGCTGGAGAGCATGCTTTACATTTTCACTGCCTGGGAGCACAGTGACAAGTGTATATTCTGTACATTGTCATTGCCTGAGAGCTACTGTAGTTGTTGCCTGTTGGTTTGGGAATCTAGCAGATAAAAGAGCAAGTGGTTGAAGAAGCGAACTCACCTCGCATTATTATTATTAACATGTATTTCTATAGCGCCAAATTGTTTTGTAGCGCATTAGAAAGAGTCCTCCTGGAGCAGGATTTGACCCTTGCAAAGGCTATTACAGTCATAAGCCAGGTTGGGACAGCAGTGGCAGAGGCTAAAACTCTCAGTCTGGGAACTGCTGGAAATGTAAAGATTGTGAATCCAGTACTGTGGCATAATAATGCACAGTCACAGGCAAAATACAGTGCTAAATAAAGGAATTCATTGCAGAAAATACAAATAAAAAATACTGCTTCCACTGTGGTTCAACACAACACACTGCAAATTATGCCACATGTCCTGCAAAAGCTGAACAGTGCCGCAAATGCAGAAAGGTAGGACACTTTGCTAAAACCTGCCATAGGTCTGCTAAACATGTTCATGAAGTCACTACTCACTGTGAAGAAGTCACTGTCCTCACTGTGAAGAACTTCCTTTATTGCTTCAACTGAAAGTTCTTTTTCTGTAGTCTGAAGGGGTGGCCTCTGGTATGGTGATCCTCTTTGTGGGTAAAAAGGTCCCCTGCTATTGGTCTATAATGTCCTCTAATGTACTTGTATTGAGTAATCATGTCCCTACGCTAGAACCATTTTTCCAGAGAAAGCATCCCCAACCTTCACAGTCTACCCTCATAATTTAAGTCTTCCATCCCTCTAACCAATTAAGTTGCAAGTCTATGCACTCTCTGCAGCCCTCCACTGTTATGACTAATCATCCTTATATTGTGACATTTCTATTCTATGTGTACTGTATATTGTGAGTAGGTCCCTAAGCTCAGTAGGTGACAGCAGCACAGAACATGTGAATCAGCAGAAAAGAAGATGGGGAGCTACTGGGGCATCTTTGGAGACACAGTTCTTTACTGCTAAAGGACTGTGGTTGCCTTGGGCTGGTACACAAGCACAAAACATTATGTACAACATTTATACCTACTTCTTTAGTTAACATCAATTCTCCTTTAAACTCAGGGTATGCTGGGTTGTGAAGCCTCAAGTGGTAGCATGCCCTACCCCTATGTGTGTAGATGTTCAAGAAATATATTTGCTAAATACTGGGCAAAGCTTAACCAAACGCTACTGAAATACCCTCTTGCATGACATCAAATGATGACCAGACTGTCACGTCAGACAGTTCCCTGCTTTTTCTGGGTTACTGGATACAACAACCATTGTATCCGTTGCTTCTCACTTACTTTAGCTGTCAAAAGGCATTCTTGTTAATTTCCAATTACCCAGCAAAATGGATTGGGACATCGCTAAATTAGAAAAGCTGGTTTTGAGCAAATTAGGGATCAAAAACAGAGTATTACCAATAAGCAGCTACAGAAATAGTGATTTGTCACCGTGCGTGTCCAGCTCTGACATAAATTAATGATTGGCCCTGTTTGTCTTATGCCATCACAGCTAACAGTTGAGATCTCTTTAAAGAAACATGTTAATAAATAATTAAGGAATATTCAACTCCAAGTGACAAGAACAGCCTTGTCTCTCACAGGGGCCTGGGATATCAAAGGCATCATTGTGCTTGGAATATGGCACTACAAGGGCCCCTGATGTGAATGCAACTCAAAGAAGGGCTGCTACATAAATAGCATAAAGATAATTTAAGTTGTGATTTTTAATTTGTACAGTATGGACTGTACATGTAATAGAAAGCAGTGTGTTACATTCTTTCTGCAGTGCTGTGGTCTACTGGTGCCCAGTCTAAAGGCCAGTTAGGGGAAGATTTGGGGTGAGTGCTTACTGGGTACCCCTGGAACTGTAGCAGAGTGACTGTTGCCCCAATGTTTCTATATATCTGTAACCTTGTTATGAGCTAAGGGGGCCCAGTCTGAAGGTCAGTTAGGGGGAGATTTGGGGTGAGTGTTTATTTGTACCCTGGGAACCCCTGGAACTATAGTGACACCCCAATGTTTCTATATATCTGTAACCTTGTTATGAGCTAAGGGGGCCCAGTCTGAAGGCCAGTTAGGGGGAGATTTGGGGTGAGTGCTTATTTGTACCCTGGGTACCCCTGGAACTATAGCAGGGTGACACCCCAATGTTTCTATATATCTGTAACCTTGTTATGAGCTAAGTGGGCACAGCCTGGAGGCCAGTTGAGTGCTTGAGCCCTGGAACTATAGCAGGAAAATTTTACACCAATGTTAAGGGGGAATCTCAACAAAGGTTGGATCTTCAATGGGGCTATTGAAGTCCACCATCTACTGTTCCAAACTTGGATATATTTAACTAATCATGTTGATTTGAAGGAGAGACAGGAATATGAAGAGGAGAGGCTTGAACAGTAAGATGAGTAATAAAAAGAACAATAACAATACATGTGTAGCCTTACAGAGCATTTGTTTTAGGTGCCCCCATTTGAAATCTGGAAAAAAGTCTGGAGGAGAAGGCAGATAATATAAAAATTATAAAAAAAACTCCATAAAACAAGCAAGGGTTCTGCAGTGTCAAGAGGTGCATTTTCCCTTGATTCATCATGGCTGGAATAGAAGGACTAAACACACCATATAATTAATGGAGATGTTCACCTTTAGATGAACTTTTAGTATAATATAATGAGCTTTTCTGAAATGTGTGGTTTTTGTTGTCCCAGTATATATTTGTTTTTTGCATCAGACATTAAATGATATCACATTATGCTCACTATTAACCAGGGGTTAAGTGACTTGCGCGTTTGTTCTGGGTCATTTGAGATCACTAGATCCAGAATAGCATTTTTTCTGTTTGGCTCCTCAAAACCTGTTCCACAAAATTGTCATGCAACAAGTTTATAAACTTGTTCCCATTAACTGATCTGGCAGTACTGTTGCTCCACTCAATATCTGGGGAATTTAAATCCCCCATTATCATTACTTTACCCAAACTAGCAGCAGAGGTAGGCCAGGCCAGCTGGGTGCCCTAGTCAACCCAGCCGGGGAGCTCGCCCCCACTACCCCCATCATGCCCCCTCATTTTCTAACATTACCTGCTCCTTTATACTTAATATATATTTTAATTCCTGCCTAACAAACTCCTCCTTTTCTATTGCCTCTGTCCTGAGGTTCCCATCCCCTCCTCAGAGATTTGGTTGGGTTGATGTTAAAGTTCTGTACTATGCAAATATGATACCTATTGTCCCAGCCCCTCCTGGATATCTGCCCGGTATTTGGAAAACAGGTAAGCACCTCTCCAGTAGATTATAGAGAAAAAAATCACCAAACACTCGAGGGTTGTGCTTGAAATTAGTTAGAAATTAGAATTATCATTAAATATATCATTAAAGTCTATACCAGTAGGGGTGTAACTAGGAAGCTACCCTGCAGGGGGCCCAGGATGTATAGGGGCCCCATGAGGCCCTAATTCATATACGTTTTCCATAAATATTGGTTAAACAAGTCAACCTCTCTATTTTGAGGGCCTGAAAAATAATTTGCTGTGGGGCCCAGAACTATATAGTTATGGCATTTTATACCCGGTTCAAGTGTATTTGTGTGTGGAGAGTTGGAAGATGTAGTCAGCACATGGCAGTGCTCCAGATAAGGTTCCTCTAGCTAGAATAAGAGAATTTGAGAGGTGTTTAATCTAATGGTTGCCTGTTGTGGTCAATGACATGCAATTTTACAAGGAGATGAGTGAAAACATGGAGCTACAAAAGGTTCTACAATGACTAAGAGCCAGCTTGTTCCACCAACTCTACTGTTCTTAGCTCCATAAGGGGTTTGTGCAACCAAAACCTGCCTCCAAGCCAGGAATTCAATAATGGACACCAGTTTGAGGCTACTGGGAACAACATCCAAGGGGTTGGTGAGCACCATGTTGCTCATGAGCCATTAGTCAGGGGACACTGTTCTAGCTAAAGGGATATGAGAGGTGTTCTTACTACTGGTTGCCTGGTGTGGTCAATGAGATGCAATTTCACAAGGAGATCAGTGAAAACATGGAGCTACTGTACAAAAGGTTCTACAATGACTAAGGGCCAGTTATTTCCACCAAGAGGTATAGGGGCCCCATGAGGCCCTAATTCATATACGGTTTCCATAAATATTGGTTAAACAAGTCAACCTCTCTATTTTGAGGCACTGAAAAATAATTTGCTATGGGGCCCAGTACTATTTAGTTATGACATTTTATACGAGGTTCAAGTGTGTTTTCTTGGTGGAGAGTTGGAAGATGTAGTCAGCACATGGCAGTGCTCCAGATAAGGTTCCTCTAGCT
>CM044440.1:9939713-9953506 GCA_024363595.1 Xenopus borealis | reverse complement strand
TTGCAGCTACATTTATTGTAGCAGGTTTTTGCCACAGTTTTGCAAAATAATTTGCAGATAGTGAAATGCAGAATTTTGCTGCAAATCCATGCCTGATAAAATCTGCAATGATAATACTGATTTCAAGGTGGGATTATGCAAACAAAGCTTTTGCAACTAGAGATCTTAACACAGATGGGATGTTACTCACCATAACGTGGAGATCTAGGCCATTCTGTTAACACTTTGCCATGAAGGAATTCAATGAGCTCAGAGTTGGGGGCAAACTTTTACACTGCAGAAGAGATCTCTAGCTTGTAAATGTACATATCCATATTGGAGTTATTCCCCCCCCCAGCCGTAGAAGTGCCACCTAAGGTGTTACAGTACCTCATGTTCTACGAAGATTATTCCAGTACTCAGCAACAGAGTAACATTAAGTTCTACAGGGGACATGGGGAATAAATACCCAATGTAGGTAGAAGTAGGATATACTACTTAATGGCTGCACTCCAAAACTGGCTTTTAATTCTGTCCTCTAATTATTTTCTCTTTGTTTTTCACATAAATATTTAAGATTTGAAACATTGCAGCCACAGAAGAATGGCGTATTTGCAATAAAAAGAGCAAACTGCTTGTTTTAATGAGGATTCCTAAGGGGTGGTTGGCAGGCAAAAACCATTGCATTATCCGTTCGAAACATCATCTTGTTAAACTTGTTTATCCAGAATTGGTCAGGAGGCCCACTAAATACAGCACAGCTTTTAATAAAATGAACTGAATACATAAGTAACTAAGAATATGTTTCAGAAATGTAATTGATGTTGTACACGTTTTCCTATTTTTATGTAAAATGCAGATTTTTGTATAAATGTTCTGCCCACCCCTAAAAAACAGAGTTAATTATTTTGAAAGGATTGAATTTGGTCTGAATGACTTTTTTTAAATGAAGTTCTAATTTAAGTAAATAGCCTACAAAATGTGAAGATTTAAAAGACCTTACATACGTCCTCAAGTGAAGTTGCAGTCCTCACAATTTTCTCAGTTTCGTGTACCACTTTTATTAAGGGTATTAGCATCAAAATACACTCTACAGCTCTTCTGTATAGTTGTGTTGGACATGGCTTAGTCCTTCTTGCCTTCCATTATGAGTCAAACACTACTATTTACCATTATCTTTGTATTTGTAGCTCACAGCTACACTTATATTTAAAGAGGAATTCAACCCCTGAGGTGCAAAAATCCCTCACCCCTCCCCTGAGTAGGTCCACCTCCCTCCTCCCCCCCCCCCCACAGACAAATACCCCTAATTTATCACTGTCCCATCTTTCCAGGTTCTGTCCAGCGGAGTTCATTGCAGCCATTTTCTCCCGAGCGGTCTTCTTCCTGGAGTCATCAGCGTCTTCTGGCGCATGTGCAGTAAGAGACATTTGCAATTTGGTTCTACTGCACATGCTCTGAATCTCACAAAGTTTCCAATAAAATAAATCGGAAACTTTGTGACTTTCGGGCACATGCGCAGTAGCTCCATAACGGCAAATGCCTCTTACTGCACATGCGCCAGAAGACGCTGATGACTCCAGGAAGAAGACCGCTTGGGAGAAAATGGCTGCAATGAACTCCGCTGGACAGAACCTGGAAAGAGGGGACAGTAATAAATTAGGGGCATTAGTCCGGTGGGGGGGGGAGATAGGCCCGGGGGAGGGGGGTCTACTCATGGGAGGGATTTTTGCACCTAGGGGGTTGAATTCTCCTTTAAATCACCAAGTGATATTTTTCAGCCAGCAAAAGGTTTCTCATATATATATAAAATAAAGTTTATATTGTAATAGTTCTTTATTTTAAAGAAATTCTGTCACCATTTTTTATGGTGTAGTTTTTATTTCTAAATTGTACTGTTTGCAGGACAAATAGTTTACGCTAGCATGTAAAATGTCATTTCTGAACCAACAAGTGTATTTTTTATTTGTAATATTGATGTGTAGGCGCCATCTCAGGTTGTTTTGCCTGATCATGTGCTTTCAAAAAGAGCCAGTGCTGTACTATGGAACTGCTTTCTGACAGGCTATTGTTTCCTCCTATTCACTGTAACCGAAGGAGTCACAGCGGGACATGGACTTTTTTTTACTATTCAGCACTGTTCTTATATATACCAGGGAGCTGTTATCTGGTTATCTTCCCATTGTTCTGCTGATGGGCTGCTGGGGGGGGGGGGGGGGGGGGGGGGGGGGGGGGATAGGGAGGGGGTGATATCACTACAACTTGCAGTGCAGCAGTAAAAAGTGACTGAAGTTTATGAGAGCACAAGTTACATGACTGGGGTCACCTGGGACATATGTCTAGCCCCATGTCAGATTTCAAAATAAAATATAAAAAAAATTGTTTGCTCTTTTGAGAAATGGATTTCAGTGCAGAAGTCTGCTGGAGCAGCACTATTAACTGATTTATTTTGAAAAAATGTTTTCCCATGACTGTATCCCTTTAAGTCTACTCTTTATTCTGATATCTTTTTAAATCCTTTGCAAGACAATTTTCTTCATTGTGGTTTAAAGGGATAATTATTCATAGATAGATATTGATATTGGTAGATATCTCTTCTTCTTCTGTTTTTGAACATGGAAGTTGTATCACCTTTTTAGCAAGTGAATAACAAAGACCAAAATGAGGGAACTTACACAACTCTCCACTCCTGAACTCACTTTTGAACGTAATATATTACACTAGTTATATGTTCTTTGTTATTGTAGGAAGGGACACAGTTGAAAATGAGCAATAATTAACTGCTCTTGCGAACCATAATTAAGACCATAACTCAACTCACTCTGGTTTATAATTACATTCTATAATCACAGCTGAAATCATGGAAATTAATTGGGGATTTTATTGGGGGTATAATTAGGAAGCAGAAGGGGTCCCACTCATGGATCAGAGGAGCATTTAATTATAGACTATTCAGTAATGCTATTCACACCCAGTTAAGGATGTTTCTGGCAAACGTACCATGGACTGGTTGACTAGTTGTTGAACAATTTTTTTCTTTGATCGTTTTAGAAATTGTGTGGGTTGTGGTATCTAATAGTAAAATTCAAGCCCTATAATACTTTACAGATCTTTATATCCTTAAAGATGCATATGTTTGTTATACATATAATGTAGACCTCGCTGTGCTTTTTAGAATGAAGCAGTTTTAACCATTTAAATGTCCCTGTTCTTGGAATTAATGGGATGAGAAAGCCATTCATTTAATCCCATCAGTTTTGTGTTGGCTGTCATATGATACATTCATTTATGACCCCTCTGAGTGGTTCAGGGGGTGCTTTCTGTTCTGATTAGTCCCATTATCTACTCCCATCAACAGATTTACTGATATTGGGAAGACACGTTATTCCCAGTCTTCTTCTAAACCATTTTGTTTAAGACTTCAAGTTGTTAAGATTTAGCATCTAAAATGTTGGAAGGTATGTTGTCATGGACTTTGAATCACACATTTTCTTGTTTTTAGAACGTAATCTCTAGCTCTCCAATCCTTATGTTTTTAAAGGTTTAATACAGTATGATCTTTGCTGTAATCAGTGTTAAGTTCTGTGTGTAACTATTGGATGCTTTATGAATACATGAAGAGTTTCTTCTACATATTGCTGAGGCTCATATGCTAGAAGCAAACCTCCAAGGCTCTCCTGACTGTCCATTGAGTCCATCAAACTTCTTAGAATTGCATGCAATAAACATGTTTTCAATTAACAGATTTGATATATGGTCAGCATAAGTTATGTCGACTGTCCTGTTGCACCTTGGTTTATAAATCAAATAAATATGTTGCCAATAGAATTTAGGCAAGGAAGTTCAAGCATTAATCAAAGAGTGTCTTTTAAATCCATGCTTCACTGTGTTTAGGAAAATTTTTAATTATTATCTCAAGCATTATATGAGGCAGTGTATGTTTTTAGATTAATTTATTGTAAATTTATGTTGCATGGGTTCATGTTATAAGGATCCTGCCGGGCACTGTAAATAATATTCTTGACATTTAAGAATGCATTGGTTTATAATGAGATTTGCAATTTTGCATGGAGCTTACAAACTTTGCTCTGAAACTACTGGGATTCATATCTCTTCCCAAAGACTGTAGAGATGGCACTGTAGCAATAGAGACTGAATTTAGAAAAAAAATTAAATTTTGCCAATGTCAGACAGAAGAAAAAGGAAAGGGATTTAATTATTTTATAGCTCACACCCTAGAATACAGATTGGTGTATTTGCTTATGCTACTATATTTTAGATAGACATATTGCTTCAGGATCCACAAAAATATATCTTTAAAATGCAACTGCATACTGACAGTTGTCATATTCACATTTCCCTATGTTTAAAACAATACCACCATTCAAAAATATTTTTTATTTTCTCATGCTATTACTTAACCAACTTTTTAAATGGTAGTATAGCCTGCCTCTTGGTCACCAATTTTTCATCACCAGGTGAAGCCCGCAGTGGTTTGTACTCCAGGATCTACTTAATCCTGAGCTTTATATTCCCTATAGTGGCAGCAGAGGTGCTGCATGGTACTAACCCTCACTAATCTCTTTCTTGGAGCCTTAGCTGCTCAATAACTTTCCTGATCATACCTGTCACTCATGGACAACCTATAACAGTTTCTGATCTGACACTTGCTTCTCCTATACTGAGGTCTACCTCCACCTTAGGCCCTAATAGCTAAACTCCATATATCTCTGCATGGGCTGTTAGAAAACTTAGTGCATGTCTGGACAGACTTTCCCTGTTGGATTATAACACAATGGGAGGACTATGAAATGCTATAGGGGAGATTTTGGCCAGCCAGACTAAAATAATATCATCTTAAAAAAATAAATAAATAAAATTAGGAGTTTTTCACAAAAGTTGGGAGTGAGACAGGAAGCAATATAAATCCTGATTAATCTTGAATTAAATCTTGAAATTACAGTAGCAGAATTGCTTTATTTATCTATTTATCTTTGTTCTCCGCTTTATTTAAATTATACAGTTGAAGATTTGAAGTACATATAGCGAGAATTGACTTACAGGGAAGCTGTCACTTTATTAACTCCATATTTTTAAATATGCAGCTGAGCCTTCTTTTGAAAAAACCTGGTGCTAAATGTGCACATTCTCTGACAGCAAGATCAAATCATCTCAGATAAGCAAAAGCCAGCCTGATATATATTTATGTCAATCACCTAATGAGAAAACATATGTGTCTTATGGAAAACAATCCTATATTCACTATATTTATCTTTATAATGTGCAATTCATAAATAATTAATCTTTTAATATTCATTTTTTTTGGATATTTCAATGGCATTTGCCTCTCCATAGTCTATATTGTTCTTATATTTCTAACCACCTGAACTAGAGAAAGAATCAGTGATTCCTTCTGTTGAGGTCTGTTAGGTTTCAGGTTCCCAGCAACAAATGGTGTAGATGATGCCTGACAGCTAAGTGGTGGTTAATTAGAATATAAATTCCATTGGGCCAGGGACTGACATGAGTGTTGGAAAAATATATGTAAATAGTTGTTTAATGTGGGTACTATATACAATAAGGTGCAATAGTAAAAATAATAATAGCATGAAGACTTACTCCAATCCAATTCTTGCTGGGACCTGCATTTATCTTAGCAGTAGTAAAATACTTTTGGAAGTTAACAACATTAAATCCGATATGGAGCACACTTGCTGTATAACAAGGCCTTTATATAGATCACATGGTGATTGCATTCTATAAATGAGGTGATAATGGGGTGGAACATCAGACCACATGTACTCAACTATGTGCTAGCAAATTGTGGGATTACCCTATTGGGTGAAGGGAAGGTTACTGTAACAACTGACTGGGTGTCCGTTCAAAGCCGGGCTTGAGTTTACTGCCCTGACATAATTATTTGGGCCACAGATATGGTTGATGAACATATCAGTAGCAAAGATACAGTTACTCTACAGTTGGAGATAAGATTGAGTCTCTATTCTATTGCCAGTTTGCTGAATCTGTTCTTCTGTTCCATTCTTTGCATGGTCCTTAGATCTTATACCAGCAAAGATAAGATATTTCCCCTTGTTCTGCATGCCATTGTAAGACAGTCATCTACTTCATGGAGAGGCTTCGTATAATCAAGCTCACAGTTCATTGTTAGGACATTTTATCCAAAGAGGAAAAAAATCTGATCTGAAGTAGATGAGACTAAGTCTAGCAAAATAATGTATAACAGTCCAGCTATCTTATTTAAAGGACCCAAAGCCTTTGCAAGGGCAGCTCAGGCTAAAGTCTAGTTAGTAGAGATCCATGTGGAATGAATGTCTAATTTCTCAACCCAGCTTGAACGTCAATTAGAGTTTTATGTTGGGGGGACACTTTTTCCCTACCTAGATACTCTTGGAAATATATGTTTACATATGTCTGAAACCTTGTTATGAGCTAACATGTCCATACAAATGTAGGATTGTATCCCTCAATGACATATAATATTTGGTCAGGCAGTCTTTGCAATGTTGAAAACCATATGTGTCTAAATTGCACTGTATCATGTATCATGCAGGTCAGCTAGTCAGCTATGCAAAAGCTCACACAGAAATAGATCCTCCAGATCTATTAGTGCAGCATAATTAGTTATTACTTGTGTAATTAGTGTTCTTTTTTAATTATTGTTTTTACATTAGGCTTTCTAGTAATATGATTTTACAGCTAAGATATCATTTAAACATTAAATAAACTCAATGGAATTGTTCTGTATCCAGAAAGGATTGATTATTTCTTAGTACAATCTACTCTTTTATTATTATAGAGAAAAGGGTCATTTTTTTAAATTTTTATTATTTAATTAAAATGGAGTCTGGAGATGGCCTTCCCATAATTTTTGTTCCTGATAACGGATCCCATACCTGTTATAGATATTTTAAGGGTGGAGTTTTGGTGTTTTGGTGGTGAATCTGCATGTGACCTAAACAGATTCAATCAGTTCTGGAATGTTCTAAGAATGTGTAGGGGGCTGCTAAATTAGTTCCCCAGAATTATTTAGCAGGCAGTCCCCTAGTGTTATAGACATCTAACTGGGTCCTAAAATACAGTTAGGAGGGGGGACTGTTTCCTATTCCTGCTTTAAGCTATGCCCCTTATTGTTCCTCACAGTGACCAGTAAATGGCACTGTGCTATAGTATAAAACCCTTGTGAGCTATGTGCTCAGCATCCATCTTGTGCTGGCTCTAGCCTGAGGAGGCAGGCAGAACTCGAGTGGAACCTCAACAGGTCAGGTCTAGTCAGGATAGGCTATTCACCTTCATTGGTCACTCTAGGAGTGACAGATAGGAAATTTATCTGAGCAGTTTGAGGCTCGTCCGAAGATCATGAGTGGGATTAAGATCCCGGGTAAAAATTGCCCAGAGTATGGACTAAGTGTTCAAGGCTAGGGATGAAAATTTCCCCTCAGGTTCCACTTAGGGAAAGGGCCTCCTCAAGGCTGCATGCATTGTCCTCATCTACAAGGGGGCAAATACTGACCAAAGTTGTTGTATTGTTGTTAGAATTGCCTATCTACTGTGATGTATGATCCTGTTTGTGCTTGTTGTACACTCCATTGAGGATTGTATGCTCAATAAATATGTTCCTTGTTTAAGTTATAAGAACCACTGGCACCCAATTATCGCACCCTGAATTCAAGTACAGTTGCTCTACACCCTGCCTCCACACCATTTGCGAGGGCTTACTCCCTGAGATTTAAGGTCTCACCTGGAGCACATATATTAGGAATGGAGCTCATAGGAGAGTATGGTTCACTCAATTTACTATAGCGCTACAAATGCTTAGACCTCTCGGGGGGTCTCCTCCAGTGGGAGCGGTCCCTATCCTGTTTGGAAGTTTCTGTGGTCTGCACTGAAATAAGCATGAAAATCCATCAGTTTCCGACTTTTTCATCAAAAATCTGAAAAATTCTGGGTTTTTTTAAAAAGCTGGAGTAATTCTGGAGAAATATGTGCATTTTTTATGAATAAATAAGGTCGCATTGAGGATTCTAGTTCTAGTTTGGTCTGACTTTTTTATTTAAAAACTCAGATATATAAGCTGAGAAAGCTGAGAGGAAGTCTCACACTCACAGGAACCTGATGTTTCAGAAAGTTTTTAAAAAGTCAGATTGCTGACTGAAACATCAGTGTTGTTCCTTTGTGAAATAATAAAACCTTTAAAGTAAGTCCTGTGAGTGTGAAACTTCCTCTCAGCTTACATTTTTCATTTCGTTTTGCACCCAGGCATTATTTAAACAAACGCGTGACGTGAATGCTGGTATCCCTTCTATTTTTATATCTATCTATCTATCTATCTATCTATCTATCTATCTATCTATCTATCTATCTGTATATATATATATATATATATATATATATATATATATATATGCTCAATTACATTGCAAAATGGAAGTGCTTTTATAAAAACAATCATATTTGTTAAACTAGGTTTTTCTTTGCGCCAAGTTTGCACATGAGCAACATTAATACTTAACCCAATTCAGATATTATACTAATGTTTACTTATTTTTGGTCATAGGAACAACCTCTAGTTCTTTCATTGTAACACACCAATGATTACTACTACATATTTGATTCTGGAAATATAGAAACGGTTAATAAGATCTAAAACACCCTGTCAACTGCCATGGGGGGTGCTGGACTGGTTGGCGTTTGCTTAGTTTCAGTAATATTTCTCGAGGAGGAATTTAACAATGGTTGCAACAAAGCAGATTAATCATTGTTACAATAATGTTTTTTAATCTCCATTTAAATGGCATTATTTGCATTCTCAAGTGAGCAATAGAAGTTGACAGAGAGCTTTATATAGTATAAAATAAAACTGTGCATTTTCTGTAGTATCTAGATTCAACATATATATTATTGGCTGAAGGTTGAAACCAGAGCTCTTAGAAGAAACAACACAAAAAGGGGTGGAAGACTCACACTCTATTCAGGTTATGCCTTGGTTAGCAGTCAACAAAAGACTTCAGCTCTGCTAGAGTAACACATGTGCTATTTGTAGTGATGGGCAAATTTATTCGCCAGGCGTAAATCCGCGGCAAATTCCTGTGATTCACCTGCGGCAAATAAATTTGTGAAACAACAGCAAAAATTCACTGGCGTAAAAATTACATGACACTGGCTGAAAATAGAGACACAACTTGTTTTGCAAATTTTTTCGCCAGTTTGCGAATTTCCAGCAAAATTTATTCGGCAAAGCGAAACGGAATAGATTAACCCAACCTATTTCTGTTAATCAAATATAAGCTAAGTAGAAAGTAACCCTTCTAACAAATTCAGTTTTGCCCTGTTTTTTGAGGTCAGCTTACTCTTACAGGCTCTTATGACACATGACAGGCAGACCACGTTCTTTTTCCCAGAAACTGGTTGCCAAGAAAATTTGTATGCAGTTTTTATTATTTTGGAGTCTTTACAAGTGTCAAAGATGTTTAGGAGACATAGGGCATACTCAGGAGACACTGGACTTTCCAAATTAGTTTTTCATGCAACATACAATAGAAGTTTCGGTTTGTACAAAAAGGTGCAAACATAATCTAGCAGTGTTAGGGTTAAAGGAGACTGAGATATCTCTATTTTCTGAAAGGAAAATACCAGTGTATAATGCAAATCTAAATGCAGTTTGGATGGAGCCAGGTTTGATGAGTTTGAACACATATTATGTTCCATGATCAAAAAGATCTACAACAACAACAGGAAAAAATTATATGGCAACTGTTATCATGTCCATAAAACAGCTGGGTGGAGGTGATAATTTACTTAGTGAACTTTCACAGGCCCCTTGAAATTAAACCTTTATAAGTCTCACCCTCAGCAACTGCAGACATCCTGTGCCTTTAAATGGCTATGAAAACATGTACTAGAATAACAGAAGGCCACGAATTGTCAGTTCCAATTCCAACAATTTTATTTTGATCCCTGATATTAGGAACATCTGCGGAACAGGCTTTTTTGCTGTTAAGTCACACATTGCAAGCATTCTAAGTGGAATAAGCAACAGAGCCACAAGCTACTCTTTGTTTTTCCAGCTGCACTTTTATATTTGCTGGGCTCAAATGTTGGGTATCTTGTCCATATTATGTTAAACAGTTAAATAGCATCCAGCTTGCTTTTATGCCTTCTACACTTCTCTTCATCTACAAAGGATCAAATATTAATGATTGGCATATTACAAAGATAAGTATTTACTGTAAGCATTTGGGTATAGTTGTTGTTGGCTTATTTAGTGCCATTTCAGCCAATATCTTTATTTGCAATTTGTGGCCATGGATTTGTTTAAACATAGGATATTGATACAATTGAACAGGAAATATGTCCTTTTTGACACTCCCTAGTGATTAACCTAATAAAAAAACATTTTACACTTGACATTACACTGTTGCCACATACAGTAGGTGGTGATTCACTTTTAGTATGTTATAGAATGGCAGATTCTAAGCAACTTTTCAGTAAAAATTTTTTATTTTATTTATTCTCTTTTTCTTCTACTTCCAGCATTCAAATGGGGGTCACTGACCCTATATAAAAACAAATGTTCTGTAAGGCTACACATTTATTGTTATTGCTACTTTTTATTACTCATCTTTTTATTCAGGCCTCTCCTGTTCATATTCCAGTCTCTTATTCAAATCACTGTATGGTTGTTTGAGTAATTTTGTCCCTAGCAAACAGATTGCTGAATTGCAATTGAATTGCAAACTGGAGAGCCTGTGAATTAAAAACCATATAATATAAAATCCCATAAATAATAAAAAATGAAAACCAATTGCAAACTGTCTTAGAATAACACTCTCCACCAAGTGTAATTTAAAAGTGATCAACCCTTTTAAGCCAATTACAAGCTAGTATTGACCATTGAATTGGGTTGTCCTGTTGCAACACATAGGGGCAGAATTATCAAGGGCCGAATTTCGAAGTGAAAATCAAAATACAATCAAAATAAATTTGAAGTATTTTTTTTTAACGAAAAGGGACTGTTTTCAATTGAATAAGTCTGTTTTTGTTTGAATTCGAATAATTTAAATCAAATGATTAACATGTTTGATCGAAAGATTTGAAGAATTTTCCACCAAAAAACGTTTCTCAAACTCCTCCAAAAGACTCCATGTAGGTTAGAGGTTCCCATAGGCTAAAACAGCAATTCAGCAGGTTAAAGATGGCAAAGGGTCGAAGTTGAAGTTTTTAAAGAGACAGTATTTGATACTGGAATGGTCGAATTTTTTCAATTCAAATCAAATTTTTTCAATTCAAATCAAATTTTTTCAATCAAATAGAATTTTGTCCTATACAATAGTCGAAGTAGCCCAAAGATACTTAGAAATTCAAATTTTTTTTAAATTAGAATTTTATTTGAATATTCACATCAACCCTTAGTAAATGTGCCCCCTAATGTTCATTAAATAATAATAATATATAGAACATGTAGATGTATTGCAGGTGCACTAAGCTCTGGCAAACCTGTAAGGCAGGTTTGAAGCTGTATCCTTAGTATAACTTTTATAGAATTCATCGCCTTGCCTATAGGCAAATGAACACTTTGAAAGGGATTGACATATAACATTTAACCCAAGTGAATATGGAACCATTTGATAGTTCTCTTTCTGAGCTGTTGCAGCTTAGTGCTTGGCAGCTATGATATAGCCTCTGAATTCATTTCTCTCTGTTTTCATTCTTTTCTAGACAAAAATTAGACAAAGTTCCAATGGCACTGCCAATTAAAAAATGTATTGTGCATACACTTTAGGAAAACAAAGGGGAATCAGCTGAAGAGCCCAGTAATCAGAGAAAGACATTCACCCACATCATTGAAAATGCAAATGGCTAACAAGTTAGCGCAAGACTTATTTTAAAAAGCAGTTTCCAGCCTGGACTGTATCTGACAAAATGATTATTTGGTAAAAATCACCAGGCATGCATACTAATGTACACTGATTTGCAATGAATTAAGCAATCACATTATGCTGTCAGAATAATAAATCAGTGCAGTGATCACTGCGGAACTCACCTTCAAACTTGACATGGGGTGTTGTTGTACAGGAGGGAAGCAAGCAAAGTCAGTTGCCTACATTGCTGGAGAAAAAGCTGATTTAATGAGATTTGTCTTATGGTCAGTTCAGCTTTACACGGGCAGGAGATATATCAGTGGGACCTCAATACTAACATCTGTGTAAATTAAACCTCATTTTGGCCCCATTGATCTCCACATGTGTAGCTGTTGCATGGGGAGCCAATGGTCATACATGAAGATTGCATAAGTGGGTGCTTTTGTTGTAGTACTGCCTACTGAGACTGATAAGTGAGAGTCTCCATGAGTTCACTCTCAGTCATGAAGCTATATTCATTGGGGTCTACATTTTACAAGAAATTCATGTGTTAATAGCAAAAGGTCTGTGGTGTCTACTGTCTACCATACCACCTAAAGTCATACCTTAAACCGGCAGTGCCCACTCTTTTTTTAATTGGTGTGGACAAGATCTGAAGGTATTTGTCACATGTGTGTAAATTTCTGCTGAATTTAATTTCCAATGGACAGTTTGCCTTAGGGGCTGATTCTAACCACTTTCCGTGAATAATTCTAGAAAACAAGCAGCCTAGAGGAAATAGATTTATAAATAACTTAAGACACTTCCCTAAAGGAGGACAATATTTTAAATGAAACAAGACAAAACATTTATTTTATTATTGAGTAATCTGGCCTAGTTTGTACTATGACTTGTCCTGTTTTACATCACTAAGATTTGGGCACCTGCTGTTTAGGTTTTATTTCAGTGTCTGCAATACCTGTATTTAACTTGTAACCAATGAGCACTTTAAAATATTCTCAAGACAAACATTGATAGATAAAGCTGCTGCAAATAAATCATCAAAATCTATGTGTTGAAGAGGGACTTAAATTAAACAACTTTAATTCGAAAAAAAACCCCCCAAAAAAAAGGGCCCAGGGCAAAAGTGTGTCCAGGTGAAAGCAGTACTAAACTTGTAACTTGTATGGGCCTAATTTACTAATGGTCGAATCAAACGATTTTTCATTAGATAAAATATGTCCATTTTCAAATGAAAACGACCATATTTGATCGAAAATTATCCCCCCAAACATTTCTATGGTCGAATTTCGAAGTTTTTTCCACTTCAAAATTTGACCCTTAGTAAATCAGCCCCTTAGTGTTTAATAGGGACATGTAGGGGCACATTTACTAAGGGTGAAAGTGAAATTTTAATAAAAAAATTTGAATTTCGAAGTTTTTTTTGGCTACTTCGACTATTGAATAGGCCAAAATTCGAAAATTCGAATTTCAAAGTACTGTCTCTTTAAAAAATTGGAATTCGACCATTCACCACCTTAAACCTGCCGAATTGCTATTTTAGCCTATAGAGGACCTCCCATAGCCTTTACAGAATGTTTTGCAAAGTTTTGAAAAAATATAATTTTTTTGGAAATAGTATTCTTTGGCCCTAGGCCCTGTTTTTTTTGGAAAAAAAAAAGTTGAAATTCGAGCATCAAATTTATTTTAGCCAATTTTCGATCGAAAACAGACCGAATCGATGAAAAAAATTTTGATGCTCAATGTGCCTCGTATAGTTTAATTAAAAAAATTATTTTAATGTGTAAAGGATATATATATCTGTGAAGGTCAAAGATTTGTATTCGAAATCAACATAATGTATTACCGTTTTCTCTTCTCCCTTCCCTCTCCTTTTTCTCTTCTGTATCCCCTGATCCATACTTAACATAAATCAATAAAAAAGTATTGACGTCC
>CM044440.1:9919005-9930084 GCA_024363595.1 Xenopus borealis | reverse complement strand
ACAGTACTTACACATTTAGCAATTTAGTGCTGATTATAAGAAAACAAGTTACCAAAGTTACTTGAAGTTCAATGCAAGTTTAGAGAACATATCAATGTACAAATGATCTGCCTCGAAAGCTCTTTTTTGAACTGAGCAATGTAGAACTAATTGCTGGTTTCAGAATTCAGGACATCCAGGTTTTGTCTCTTGGACTATGTGTTCTTGTTGACCTCAGCAAGGAAGAGAGGGTTAGATTTTGCTGCAGTATAAGGTGTTTTTGTAAGGGACGCAATGTAGACTATTCATGACCAACCCATGACTCTTTGGAAGTTTTTATAGTTTTAGATATATCTTCTAGTATCTCAGACTTAGACTTATTTTGGAAGATACTGTATACAGTATATAGAGGATGGTCACTTCTGCAATAGACAGAAAACTACTCCTCTTTGCGGTAATGCAGAAGAATGAACATGATGGGCAAAGACAAAATAAATTATATTTCACTCAGTCCTGTCCTGTTATAATTTCTTCATGTCCAGCCTTTTGCAGACTGGCAGCAATATCAGTGATGTACATGGAAATATGCAAGTTGAGGCTAAATGAAGTGACCCTTCGTGTAAGATTACCTGTTGGTCCAGGGGCCCAACGACAGGGAGGCCTGCTGTTGCCATCGAGGGGACGCCCATAGCTAGGCAACGACACAATGTTGCGGCACACGTTATGATGTCACCTTGGTGGTAATTTGATTATTTAAACCAGTCCTTAGCAGAACATTACTGCCCATTATAAGTCTATTTTCATAATTCATGGGTGCATTTTCTATAGTGTTTCTACCTCGATTGACCCTTGCCTGTCTGACTTTGTTTTAACTGTGCTTGGACTGACCCTTGCCTCTGAAGTTACTTGTTTACTTTTCAGCATAGTTTATACTCCAATCTGCTGGTGTTTCCTCCTGTCCCCTACAATTTAGCCCCTTGGCTTGCCCAGAACTCTCATCTTTCTCCTCTCACAGTAAGTCCTGATGGTACATATGTCGCTGAGGGCTCCTCTCAAAGCCAAAGGCTGCTTCCCTGATGAGGAACTTGACATTAGTTTTGGGATAGGGTGCTGAACGTTATACTTGGTACCTTTGTGGGCATGTTATAGGGAGGCTTTGATCTTTACCCAAACATGAAGAAGTCAGTATATTTTCCATTAACAGCATGATCATCTTAGTTTAGATTCCTCTTTAGATGGAGCCTTCTTCTAATCTAATAACAATATCTATATAACTAATTATGATCATTATTTCAAAGAACACATAATTATGCTTTGCAAAGAAATGTTTGCCATAAATTAGAATGAGGAATATCAATGGTCTTGGACAAATGCCCCTCATGATACAATGGCTAAGGTGAACTACATACAATAAATGTGTGCGTTGATCTTTTCTTAATTTGAGACTGAATTTTGGGTAAAGGTGAGTAACATGAATTCATATGGACCACCACTCAATGCAAACTATAACTCCTAACAGCTGCATGCTAAATATAACACGGGACAGATTCCATGCTTTTAAATTTCAAATTGATTTATTATTATTTATAATTAGATTTGAGTAGATTTTTCTGGATTTTTTTACAAGATAATCCTGTGCCTTAGTTGCGTCCAACATCAACAGCCTCAGCACTTATCTGGCCATGGAATCAATGATGTTGTGGAACCATTTTATTTCTTTTAAACATTAGCAGAGCTATATATAAAACTTGTTATGTCATTAACAGTATCCTTTATATAGTGCCCACATATTACACTGAGCTTTACAGAGATTGTTCATTATTCAAAACTATTTCTGCCCCAGGGGTTGTGTTTCCAGGGGTTATACAATAGGTCTTCACACTATTCAAGCTTCTCTTAAAGTTATAGTATCTGGCCAACAAGTTCACATAGAAGTATTTTATTCCCCATAGTAATAGGAGTAGGAAGATGCTAGACAACCCAACTAGTTTTAACATGTTGGCATTCAAATGAACACTTTCCCAAATCACTAACCCCACAGGCAGTCATTTCCCCTAAGTAACTATGGGTGACATAATGAAACTCCTAAATAGATCTTTTTTACTGGATGGACCCTTTGAGCCTTTACAACTGCAACAATTTGGAGGCTATGGGGCAAATTCACTAAAGTGCAAAGCCTCTAAGGCTAGCGCTAATTCGCCAGCATGACGTCAATTTGCAACTTCACAGATTTACTAACAGTGTCCCTGCCGAAAATTCGATAGCGACGTAGATAGACTTGCGCAACTTCCCACCCTTACACCAGGCTAAGTTGCGCACTGACGAAGGGACTTAACTATGCTAATTCACTAAGACATTACTGAACGTTACCTCTTGTGCTGGACGTTACTTTGCCAGGTCAGACCTGGCGAAGTTCAATACAATAGATTTTTTTTTAACATTTTTTCCCAAATAAAAACCGCTGGCGTCTTTTACCTTTTGTAGGGTGATAGTCTGAAAAATAGAGAATTTTTTTGGGGTTACCATCCTCCCCTCCCCCTACATTTCCTAACATATGGCAACTCAACTATACAGAGGGCACATGTAGGGCAATAGGACAACTTTATATAATTTATTAAAGGTTTCCTGGGCTTGTGTAGTGTAATGTAGTGGCTGTAACATACACCTCTATTATACGTTTAAGTTGGCGCCGTATGCAAATTAGGCATCACTAGCGTAAATGCGCTTTGCCTGGTAAAGTAACGGTAGCCCAACTTCGCTATCCATTTGCCGCCCTGAGCGCTGGCGAAAATTTGCCTGGCGAAGTGCAGCGAACGACAGCGAAGCTGTCGCTAGCGTATTTTCACCCTTTAGGGAATTTGCCCCTATATAATACCAGTGTCCTAAGTTGCAAAATGGTGGGAATTCACAGTTAAATTTGATCAAGTCCTTTTTCATGCATAAATAGCCATTTTCAATACCATGCAGTACTGTATGTTCCCAAAAATGATATTTTTGCTTGGTCTCTGGGAGCTGCAAGGGTCACACGTAGCTTTAAATGTAGGTAGAGGTTCCAAAGGCATGAATAATACAGTGACTACATTGTAGTAGAAGTAATCTGGGTTAATTTCTAATTGAAGCACTTTTAAGATCAAAATAATGTATTTATTATGTACATGAGGCAGTGCCTGTAACACAGGGTTAAATCAGTAATCTCCCTTGTTTTCATTTTCCTTCCTCTGCTCTTGGGAAATACTTCTGTTGAGTGTTTTACTGTAACAAAACTACCATGCTGATATAATAAAGGGCTTTGAATCTCTGTTGGGTAAAAATTGGATTTCAGGATGCATCAAGCTCATGTGGTCTTTTATTTTATGGGGATAATGATTACCGGGGTTAAATTTTTGTTTCTGACTTTAAGCTGTAATTCCAGTTTAATGGCGTAGTTTGTGGCTCTCTGCATGCAGTTTAAGTCGCCGCATAAATACTAAAATCTATTATTTGTCTCCATTTTGAGACAACATAATCGTATTGTTAAATGACAGGAGCAATTAAGTGTGTAGCATTATGAAGAAATAAAGGTTTCAGGCCTTAGGATTTCACTTTATTTCCAATTACAAAACTGATGGAATGCGAGCATAAAAAAAAAATTCTAGGTTTCGCTTTGTTTCTTAGTGACCCTTTTGTCACACATTAAAGAACACTAATACAGAAGGAAATATGCATAAAAGAAATATTTATTCAGATGTGTTGCTTTCATTTGTTTACAGACAGTGTAGGACTTGAGTGATGGTGTATATGTTTTTGCATATCCTCTGCTGAAGTGCAAAGAATACGTACAACAGCTTCTTGCCCCAAAGTTGGATTCTTCTGTCCCTGCCTGACCAGATCTTGGGTGAAGGATTTATTATTTTTTATTATTCATCAAAGGGTTCCTTGACAGTGCTAGGAAAGATGAAAAAAGACATATTGGGCCAGATTCATTGAAAATAGAAACATTTATCAGCCTTTTCACATGGAAATTATATTGAAGTCTATGAAGAAGTAAATTAACACATCCTTTAGTCTTTGGCATATCGAATTTAGGAAAAAATGTTTTTGTTAAATGGAATATTAAACAAAGTGGAGCCCTTAAGATCATAAATGTTAAACTGCAACTCTCAGCACCCCAGCTACAACTGAAGAGAGGCTCATATATGGGGAAGGGTGGAAGTGGGGGCATGGCTCGGTGTACTTGGCATGATCAGGATGTGGCTGATGGCATTTTTAATGGCATATAACCTCCTGGAAATCACCTCTGGGTGGTTGAAATTCCAGATTAGTTATTTGCATCACTCATACGTTTATCAAGTGGAGCTTACAAACTAATCACCCTAGCACATGCACACACAAAAAAAGGGTTTGTTTTTGACCACGGATTAACTTCATTCAAGCAAATATAAATTACATTTCTTGCACCCATTGACACCATTTTTTAAAAGAACTTGCTGTTCCCTGACCTTGACCATTATGGTCATTCTACCTTCTCTTCTGGATCACATGCATCCAGAGCAAGAGCGCTGGGGTTATTTGTAGACTATGCCAACAGCAGACTTATACCCAGTGAATCATATGCAACATAATAATGCTGAGTACTGTAAATTACACCATCCCCAACTGCAACTGTGTCCATTTTGGCAAAATACACAACCACAATTGCATTAATATCAATGCATTAGATGGACTTGTAGCAAATACAACACAGGGGGATAGTCTCAATGACTCAACATAATTTCATTAATCTTGTATGTTTTTGGATTGTTGGAGGAATCCACTATGTTTGCTTTCCATAGCTGGTTAAAATGCAACAGCTGATTGGCTGCTGTGGTTTTCTTCACTGACACCTTTGCCACAAACTAGATTAATACAAATGTGAATTAGTGCAGTTTTGCCCCATCTAACACCACCCTTACACTGATGGACCTTGATTTTGAGCTGGCACAGAGCAGAGTAGCACACACATGATAAGTACACAAATAGTTATGCACAGTATTTTGCTCATATTTAATACTCATACTTTAATAATGATTTTCTCTGGGAGTCAGTAGTCAATTGTAAAATTCAGTTTTGGCTTGATTCTTAATATTTATGTGAACTAAATATTCACCTGACAAATTTGTATTACCAAATGATGATACTCTGTTAGGGTTAGATTTTGTTCTATATTTTAACAAAATATTGTGGGGAGGATTCAGTATCCAGGCAGAGAGAGAAACATTATGAATTTGACCAATCTCTTCAAATTGTACCATTATGGGACCTTTGGGCTCATTTACCAGTGAAATCTATGCAAACCAATGGACATTGTTTGTGCTCTACTTACTTGAGGATCCTCAAAGGTTGTCAAAAATTCTTAGTTGTTATACCATTACAATATGTGGAACTTGTTTACTACACTTAACTGAAGATTCTCAAGGTTTGTCAAAAAGTCTTAGTTGTTATACCATTACAATATGTGGAACTTGTTTACTACACTTAACTGAAGATTCTCAAGGTTTGTCAAAAAGTCTTAGTTGTTATACCATTACAATTTGTGGAACTTGTTTACTACACTTAACTGAAGATTCTCAAGGTTTGTCAAAATGTCTTAGTTGATATACGATTAGAATCTGTGGAAAGTTTACACAATGCAAGGAAAAAATTAAATTTCAAGCTTGATAAAAAACAAACCATAAATGATAACAAAAAAAAGGAGAGGAATGCTTACCTTGGTGACAAAAATCAAGAAGAATTTTTGAATTATGGTGAATTACCCTTAAGTCTACAGACTTGGGTCTCTATTTCTCCACACCATGCAGATGTATACAGGTGGTTAATTCCTTCTCTGAGGGAACTCACAAAAAGGGAACACACTGTTATTATAGGGATAAATAATCACAACATTCTACCTTTGCAAATTCCCTCTATCTTGAAACAAAGAAGGCTGATTCATGCCACCGCTTAAGACTTCAACCAGAGTTGTAACTCTAATCAGTGAGTTATACTTAGATACTAATGGCGTGCGAAGAGAAGAACATCCTGGAGAGTTTTGAGCAGCTTATCCATCATACTCGGATATACCTGTTGCCTCTGTCTGATTCAATGGCTGTTGCAGTTCTGTCATGGAGCTACACGCATAGAGAAACCAATTTGCAGTAATGCATAATCCGAGCAGTTGAAAGAAATATTCATTAATAAATGTGGGAATCTTGATTTCCAATTTTATTTCCCAGGCAGTATAGTTGCGAGCAGCTTGCTATTTGCATATTTAAAGCACCTCATAACAATTCCAGGAAGTGATTTGTTAATGATGGAGTTCTCAGAACAGCTTTCCTGCCGTAATTGATGCCAGCCTACAAACAACATCTCCACAGCTCTCTTAGTCTGTGGCCATCATTGGCATGCTTGGTGGAACAAGAATTGCTGCCCATCAGTACCCAAGTGACAGCTGGGATGATTTTCAGTGAAGCATTTTGACACTGTTGTTGAGATAATCATAATTGGGCCATCATTTAGCTTTTGGCTTTATAATTCTGGCATCACACAAATAAAAAATATTATTTCACGGGCTGCCAATTTCTCCCAATACTTATACACTCTGACCTGGTCATGTTCATTGCTGTGCAAATTATGTTTTTCATTGTTTTGTATGGTATAACATCGAAACCCAAATAACAGCTTCAGACATGTGTTAAAGCACCATGCTGCCTAAGCATTCAATCCATCAGGCAAAACATGGGTCTATGGCACATGTAGCAAATTCCTCCTGCTGTGAAAGTCACCCATATGGTTTTTTTAATGATTGCATCCAACAACGATGTTTTGAGTGGGGTAAAAATTGAAGCAGGCAAAGATGCACACCATAAGATTTATAGGGTACACTGTAACTTGGATTTTTAATACACCTCTCAGAAATAAAATTGTATCTCAGTAATTTGTTGATTATGAATGCAAGGAAGGAATTGTGGAAAAAATTAAGCAAAATCTCAAGAGTGGCAGTTTGCCACAAGTGTCGAGGAAACCTCTGTCTTATACAGTATATAACGCTAATCTGGGCTATCCAGAACCCAGATAGTTAAACTGTCCAGCTATTGGTATGAGCATGGGTTACATTGGACTCTCTCTGCAGGATCCCGGGCCTTCGCTAAGTGGAAGCATTCCCTCTACGTTGTAGTGCAACTACAACACCCAGACACTGTGCATGCAACTTACAAAAATGATGGGCGCCAGGAGGTTCTTGGTGCAAACAAGGAAAAATGGTTTATTATGTCAGAGACAAATATCCTCAGGTTTACTCATGAAGGAGCTGAGCATATAGCAGGAGCACAGAAGTCAAACAGACAGGTATAGCACTTTGGAGCAGTTGCCCCCTCCCGAAGCCTTGACAGTCCTCCCTTACTCCAGGGAGCTCCAGGACAGCAGCCTCAACCCTCACAGTCCTTCTTCTCTGAGGTCCCTGCACTCAGATATTTCAAAACTTGTGGGAAGCTACTTCCTTCTATCAATCCTCGGCGGAGCTACAACTGCTCATGCTGCTAAAACTTTCTGTCTTACTCTTCCTAGAGAGTCTATCACCAAACTCCTCTAGGCTAGCTATACCTCATTCACGGGGTTGCCTGGTCCCTGACTTCTTTTCAGAGCAAAGGCCTTTCTGTACCCAGGTCCCCCCTGGGCACACCCTGCTGGATCAACATCCAGAGGCCAAAGAGGAAGCTGCCACTCCCTTCCCAGCACTATACAGTGTAAGGCAGGAAATCGTCATTACACTCTGGGCTGTAACTATTGCTTAGAGCAAAATCTCTTTTGCAAATTTGGTTAGACCTGAGTGGAGTTCTTGCTCCTTTGAGCAAATATTACTGCCTCTTTATAAGTTGCTCTGCTATAGGAATTTTACCCTTTCTGCTTTGCATTGAGCGAAAAGCAATAGGGTCATATTTATACAGGTGTGCAACATTTTGGGTATTATTTTACATCAGGCTAAGACCTACATATATATGTTGCACAATTATGTTATACAACCTCATATCTGGTGTAACCCAATAAGTAAATGGGAGATAAAAACCTTTTGTACAACAATTGAAAAATTCTAATTTCTAATTACAGTGTGTAAACAAAAATTTGAATTCAACACTACGCCACCTTAAAGCTGCCGAATTACCATTTTAGCCTATGGGGGACCTCCTAGAACCCTTACTGAGTCATGGAAAATCAATGTATTTTTTCAAAAATCATTCAAATGGAACAATGCATTTGAACAATTTCAATTCGATCGAAAACAGACCTATTCGATCAATTTTCAATCGAAAATAGCCTTTAAAAAGAATTTGATGGTTGAATTTCAATTTTTTTTTTTTAAATTCGAAATTCGACCCTTAGTAAATCTGCCCCATACTGTATATATGATCTTGAATTGTTTATTAGTTCCCCAAAAATGGGTCAATTGTGTTCATCTGAGCAGTAAAGTAAAGTGACCTAAATACAGTAAACTTTTTATCAGCTCTAAATATGCCAAGCAGACCACCATTTTTTAAGCTTGCTAATCTGTTTTCGTCATTCTCCAAATAAGTTGTCCATACAATATATGCACAGCCAGCCATGCTTCATTTTCTTTGGTCTTCTTGGTCTCTCTTCAGTACTTGAAAAAGAAAAATACCTTTATCTGTTAACTTAGTATTTTGCTTCATTTTTTGTTCTTTCCTTTTTCATTTTTAATGGCAATTTATCCTATCTCTGGCATCACATTTGCATTCACTTCACTTTGATCAGACAGTAAGAGTAATAGCAGCTTCTCCACCTCCCTTAAGTATTTTCATTAAAATGTTCTCTTCTGGGGGTGGGGTGGGGGGAAGCGGCACTTATCGGTTTAATAATGTTTTATTTATTTTTACCAGAGTTACAACTGGCGTCCAAAACATGCTGAATAATTTAATGGTTAAATGACTTTCTTGAAATGCAGTGAGTTGCTGGAAGAATTATAAAAGTATATAAGTTAGTGGAACCGTTAATAGTTCAGAGCAAACCTTTTAAAATCATCTTTCTTAGATGTTAAAAGAAAAAAACATGGAAATACATGTTTAATAAGAACCAAGCTGTTTGCAAAAGAAAGAAATAAGCCTTTTGAGTTTAAAATCCATAAACAATAGCCCCGATTCCTCTTTCGTACCATTGCATTTTATGTACTTTGTAAGATACAAACTGAAACCTGCAGTGGAAATCTGGTCCCTTTAGCAAACTGTGCCTTCCTTCTCCTCTGAATAGGAAGTTGGTCACCTTGATAATGAAGGGACCTATAGGTTTATTGTGTCCCTATGACTTTAAATCCTTACATTTCCTTATCTTCCTAGTTGCTGGGCAGATTCTCATGTATCTAGTTGCCACACTAATATAGTGTCTGCCACAGATGGTTTTGACACTGTTTTTATCAACTGTTTTATCAGTTTTACCCAGCATTTTAAATAGGTTTGGCAAAGGCCTGTTTGTTAACATGGCCACATTTTAATGGTTTTTATTTCTCGAAAAACCACTAATGCCACAAAAGTCATTAAAAGTCTTGAATACTAAAAGTACAAATGAAAATAACTGAGGAAAACCACACAATGAACGTTTTGATCGCCTGAAAACCTCTAAAACCACGAATGAAAGGCTGATCTTTGCAAGAAAATAAAAATAACTTCTACATGACTTCAATAGCTTTATATAGATTTACTTTTGTATTCATAGATTTTATGTTTGTTACACATGAAATTTGTTTGTACGATTCGAAGAAACAAACATTTTACGAACTTTCATAAATCAACCCCTTACTGTTGGGAGATCCTAAAATGATCTATGTAATTTTAGGGCCTGTTTAGAGGATTTTTACATATTGAAAGGTTTACATATTCTATAAGTAAAAATATGCACATTAGTGTGTATAAAGTTGTCCCAAATATCATCAGACAGTTAGGGGGTTATTTACTAAAATCTGAAAATTTCTCACTATTTTTTTACAACCACTTCAGCCAAACTCCCTTGCACATTTTTAAAAATTAACTCAGAAAAATTGGGTGCAGGATAAAATTGTGATAAAATCTAAAGTGTACAATTTTTCTGGATTTAAGGCCCAAAAATCCCTTAATTTTTTTTTGGATTATCAGACAAAAAAGCTAAATTCTTTGGATTACTTTACGAAACACAGCGCAGATCAGGATATCTTCGAATTGTAAACAGGACATCTACCATTGCCAGATTTGTCATGGAGTATGGAGATGGAGTAACTTTTAATTCTGACATAGCAGCCTCTGGGTTAAATAAATCATGAACAATGTTAGTTTTATTAATTCTATGAAAAAATTGTGTTTCCTCCTTTAAAACTCCGACCAGAAAAAATCGGACATTAATAAATAACCCCCTTACTGTATACTTTAATATTTTCCCCAGTGAATGGGATATATAAACAGTATGTTAATCAAAGTATGAAAATAGAGTTTTCCACAAATTCTTCCACTTTCTGTTCTCTTGTATGAGACTTTTAGGGACATAAAAGTATTTATCAATATGTGAACTCTTTCACCCTCTAAATAATACTGTATGTTCCTCATAATCCCATACAAGTGATCTAAGAGTGGCACAATTTCACTCTGGTGGTGTCACGAGTGTGAGGGCAGGTCTGGGGCAGTGAAACTGGATGGATCTACCATTGTTACTGTGGGATATTTGTGTATTACTCTGGTCTGGCATTTTCAAATCTGAAAATACTCCAGACAAAACCTCCAGTCATGTAAAAGTCAATGGCAGTTGGTTCACAATTGGAGGATTTTTTTTTGCCTTCATGCTCAATAATTTTGGTCTGTTTAGAGTTGATTTTCATTCGATGATCTGATCAAATCGCATTTTCTGGGCAACAATTTAAAAAAGTCGCAATTGGGTCAAGACTTTTCCAGAATGGCAATTTTCAATCCAAATTCTTAGCAAATTAAGCCAGATCGTGGTTGGGAGTTTTTATTTTAATTAAAAATTAGAAAAATATGAGTTTTAGAAAATTTTAATCCAAATTGTTAGCAAATTAAACCAGATCATGTTTGGAAGTTAGGTCAAATTTATTTTAACTAAAAATGAAAAAAA
>CM044440.1:9900711-9915736 GCA_024363595.1 Xenopus borealis | reverse complement strand
AAATCATTTATAAGTTACAAGGAGGCCAATAAATCATGCAGAAAATCAAGCTAAAACTGATATGGAAAAGGATATTGCAGCAAGCAGTAAAAGAATCCAAAATTATTTTTGTAAATTATATTAAAAAATGAAGCAGGAAGGAATGTGACCCTTAATATCAGAGGGGTGTCAGCAGGTTGACAAGAATTTTGAACTCCTATTTTGTCTGTCTACACAAATGAGGAACCAGTTAATGAAAGTTTTCCTCTTAATAGTCTTCTTAATAGTCCCAATTCTAGTAATAAAACTAATGATGCATGGTTCACACAAGAGAAAATTTGAAAGGGACTACAACATTTTAAGATAAACCCTGGGGCTAGATGGTATTCATCCAAGGGTACTTAGCGAGCTTAGCTCTGTGATTCCCGAACCTCTTTACTTAATCTTTCAGGATTCACTGAGGTCTGGCATGGTGCCGAGAGACTGGCGAATTGCGATTCAAAAAAGGATCCTATTCTCAGCCTCAAAACTATAGGCCCGTTAGTCTGATTGTTGTAGAAAAGGTTTTCGAAAGGGTTAATAAATGAAAACATAATGGACTTCATAGCAAATTGTAATACTATGAGTTTGTGCCAGCATGGTTTTATGTGTAATAGATATTGCCAGACTAACTTAATTTCTTTTTATGAGAAGGTGATTAGGTGAGAATCAATGATTCTGGGATGGCAGTGGATGTGATTTACTTAGACTTTGCTAAAGCATTTGATACAGTGCCACACAGAAGGTTGGTCTGGTACATACAGTATTTGTACCTGGATATAAAACTGGCTAAAAGATAGACTACAAAGAGTTGTGATAAATGGAACATTTTCTAATTGGAATGGTGTTGTTAGTGGAGTATTGCAGGACTCTATACTAAGTCCTTTGCTTTTCAACTTGTTTATGAATGACATGGAGGTAGGCATTGAAAGTATTGTTTCTATTTTTCCAGATGATACTAAATTATCCATACAGGATGCTGCCACTTTGCAGAGTGATTTGTCTAAGTTGGGAAACTGGCCAGCAAACTGGAAAATGAGGTTCAATCAGCATTGCGAAATATGCTGGCGCTATATAAATAAATGTTAATAATAATAATAATAATGTTGATAAATGCAAGGTTATGCACTTTGGCAAAATTAATATAAATGCAAGTTATACACTAAATGGCAGTGTGTTGGGAGTTTTCATAAGTGAGAAGGATCTAGTAGTAATGGGCGCATTTAATTCCCATGCCCACGAAAATTCACCTGGCGCCCGCATCCAAAACGAGACGCCGGCGGCATTTCGTGAATTTTTCACTGTTTCGGCTGATTCACCCATCACTATGATGTAGGGCTTTTTGTAGATAACTAGTGATGCCCATGAATTGATGCCGGCAATTTCGTGGGAAATTCACAAATTTTACTGCGAAAAGGGACAAATTCACCCATTACTATAGCTAACAAGTTGTTTAATTCTGGGCAGTGTCATTCTGTGGCTACTAAAGCAAATAAAATTCTGTCTTGCATAAAAAGGGCATTAACTCAAGGTGTGAAAACACATGTCTCTTTATAGGTCCCTGGTAAGGCCTCATCTGGAGTATGCAGTGCAGTTTTGGACTTCAGTGCTTAAGAGGGATATAAATGAGCTGGAGAGAACACAGAGACATGCAACTAAACTCATTAGAGGGTTGGAAAACTTAAATTGTGAGGATAGACAGTCAAGGTTGGGGTTGTTTTCTCTGGAAAAAAGGAGCTTTCAATTACATTAGAGGACATTATAGACAAATAGCAGGGGACCTTTTTATCCATAAAGAGGCCACCCCTTCATTCTAGAAGAAAAGGACTTTTATTTGATGCAATGTAGGTGGTTCTTCACAGTGAGGTTGTGGAATGCACTGCCGGGTGATGTTGTAATGGCTGACTTTGCCTTTAAAGGGATCCTGTCATGGGGATGAAAAAAAATAAAAAATGCATCAGTTAATAGTGCTGTTCCAGAAGAATTCTGCACTGAAATTAATTTCTCAAAAGAGCAAACAGATTTTTTTATATTTCATAGCCCTATGTCAGATTTGAACTGAATATAAAAAAATCTATTTGCTCTTTTGAGAAACGGGTTTCAGTGCAGAAGTCTACTGGAGCAGCACTAAAAATGACAGTTTCCCTTTAAGAGAGGCTTGGATGATTTCTTGGACAGACATAATATGAAAGGCTGTACTCTATAGTTAGTATAGATATGGGTATATATAATTTATGTGAAGGTATGGAGGGGTGGATGCTGGATTTCATTTGGAGGGGTGGATGCTGGGTTTCATTTGGAGGGGTTGAACGTGATAGACTTTCTTTTTTCAACCCCGATTTAACTATGTAACTACGTACTGTAACTATGTAACTAGCGATGTGCGACTGTAACATCCATCCAACCTAACCAACAATATTTTGCCATTATAGGACCCACATCTGTCCCATACCCACGCGATCTTCCTCTTTACATTACTTCTTCGCATACTTATGGTTCTAAGATGCAGAATGTTTGGAAGCAGTGGAGGAGTGTACTTCCCTAGTCTTACTCTCACCCAAACCTAATCTGCAATATTTGGTCAAGTTTCAACCTGAATCCACCCACCTGTTGGTCAACCTTCAGGTTACTGCAGGTTTCAGGACAACCCACACATCACTAACCACAACTTCTGGATTGTACATTTTCAAGGACAGAGTCTTTTGACCATGTCTCAATGTATCATTGTTCCATCTAAGGTAGTATAAAAAAAAATATCTATTTAGTGTGGTTTAGCGAAAGTTAGAGGTCCAATGTATTCCAAACAAATGTGTGTAATGTTCCTCAGTTGGTTTTTAGGAAATCTAAATACATTATGGGAGCACTGAATTCTTCTGTGTCTACCATGTCACAAACCCTATTGTGACTATTAACTGTTTTGAAGAGCACTGAACTAGTGAACACCATCTGAAATCTCAACCATGGATTAAAATTACAATTAGCATAGTAGCTCTTCCAAATCCCAGGTTAATCCAAGGTACCAAGTGTTCCTTGGAAATAAACCAATGAAATTATAAATATTTGATACAGTTTTTGACTCAGGGAAGCATGCACAATCATCATCGTCTGTCTTGCTTGCTCCTTTCTTGAGTCTCCAATAGTCTTTATTTTATTCAGTATAAAGCACATGCTATATAAGTATGTGACGACTTGTAGAATAAAACTAATAAATAGGGATGAGTGAATGTATTCGCCAGCCGCAAATTTGTGGTGAATTCCTGTGATTCGCCGCCGACGAAACACCTGCAATAATTCGCGGGACGCCCGTCGGAAAAGACGAGACGCATGCTGAATACGACACAACGTGCGCCGAATACAATTTTTCACCAATTTTTTCGGCAAAGCGAATATGCCTAGATTTGCCCATCACTACTAATAAATGGAGATTAAATAAAGGCTAATATTTGCCAATCCACTGGCATGATTAAAGTTGTGGTTTACAGACCCACTTTGTGTCTGTGTCCTAATGTTCCTCACATGGAGAAGCATCAGATTAGTGGTCAATGGGCTAATTTCTCCAAAGTAAATGCTCCAAAGTAAAAATGATTTGTTTATACAGCGCAGACGCTTAGGCTGCCAAAATGTCAATGGGAGAGACAGCCAAAATGAAGAGGATCAATATCAGTAGAGGTGGAAACTCTTGTGCTGAAAGGGAAATAAAAGTAGGTTTTATATGAACAAAGAAATTATGCTCTATTTTGATTTGACATAAATAACGGAAGCCTAGGTTCACAGATCCTGTAATTGACAAACAGTTAAATAATTAATTAAAGTTCCATATATCTATGGAATACTACACACTGCTTATATACTACTTATATACAATGAAATTTTAATATATTTTATACAGTTATCCTCCAATCCATAGAACCTATATAAGTCTGCCTGGAGCTGCCAGTAGTGCTTGGTTATTAGGTTATTTGCTGTGATATAGTTGTTTATTGGGTTTCTTTTCCTGATTCTTGATCCCCTGTCTGTTCTAGTCCTAGCCTGATTCCTCTATTTCTTGCCTGAGTCCTTCCTATTTCCTTCTAACCTCTGGCCTTTTCATTCAACTGTTTAGGAGATTGTCCTACCAGATGCCTAGATTAGACATTGCTTATCTGCTACCTACCCAGAATATATCCTGTTATAGGACAAATCCTTTTGTGTTCAAACTTTATCAGGAGCAATTATTATACTTTCTGCTTACAGTATGCAACCATCTGCTGGTATTACCCAGCACATGCATCCAGTTTCTCTACACCTTGCCACTCAGTCCTAACATATTGCAAATGTCAAGTGATAAGAGAGACAAGAGGAAGGAGGTATTTGCCCTGCCAAGCTTACAATCTAAGTATGCAAGTAACTTTCTGGTACAAATAGAAGTGTAATAAGTGCTGCTCTGCACAGTGATTGGGTTAATGGTCCTAGTGCTGATCGGAATAGATTCTGTGCTAGTGCTCTAAAATGTAAGGTTTGAGTTTAGTTTTGAAGAGCCTGAGGGAGTAATATAGGGATGGCATTCCACTGATAAAAGCTGTAAGAGAGAAAGGTTTAAGGCAGGAGATGCTAGCGGATGTAAGTGGCATGAAGAGATGGTGGCTTTGATAGGAATGGAATAGACAACTAGGAAAATATTGAGACACATTGAAGAGATGTAGCAAGTTTTGGAGAAGAGAAGGTCTTTCTACAATTATTTGTTTTATCTTTTAAAGGGAGGGATAATTTATTGAAATATTATAAATCTGATTTTTTTTTGTCCACAAATTACTGAATCAAGTGCAGGGTCCAAAATACCAAAATGACCTCTCGGCTGTGGACTATGACATTCTTTTCCAATGATTCTAGACCACCTCTTTGATATTCTTGTGCTTTAGTGGAAAAAAACATTGAGATACTCTTCCAAAATTATGTGAACCACTTGAGTAATAGCAGCATAAAAGCTGTATAAACATTATAATGTATCACAATATATCACTTTTTGCCATGAACCTGTTTTTCCTTTAAGTACACTTCAAAAGGAGAACTGTGTCTTTATGAGAAGAATAATGTGCTATCTCACTGAGGTATCTACTCGTAACTGCCTTTTCCTTTTTGTGCCGTGGTCATAATCAAGATCACAGTTAAGAGTGATTACTTGTAATTAATGTAAATTATTGTGTTAGAGGTTCCAGTTAATTAAAGAAACTTGTGTAATTGACAGACACAATAATAATTTGGTCAGATGTTTTTGCCTTGCTCAATTACTAATGTATTTATAAAATGCTAAAATCTGACTTGTGGGGGTACAGTGAAGTGACAAAGGGGGGATTACAAGTGATTTGATGTTACAGAAAATAACATTAAATAAGGGTGCAGAAGCTTTTAGTTTGGGAAAACAAGAATATTCACTATAGGAAACTAAGAATATTAAGTAGGAAAGTAGATTTTTCTATGGATAAAAGAATAGCAAGGGATTGCTTAATAGAAAATCATTTTTAAAACAGTACTGAATATGCTGAATTCCATGTTTGTCTTTCCAAAGGCCTAATTTTCCCAACTTTTTAACTTGATTTTTGTCACTTACTAAGGAGCATTTTAAGTTGGTTGCTATGCATTTGCTATATATTTTCAGAGGAGAATTCTGGGATAAATCTAAATTGCAGTGCTTTAGGCCAGATGACCATATCTCAAAGCATTCCTGGAGCATAAAATAAATCTAGATTCTTGACATAGGTGATTTTGTTATAGATGCACAGTATCTACAGTATATCACTATATGTCTAGCCATGGCCTTTCATGTGAGGTTGCTTATACTTATCTTACATTCCCCTTTAAAAACTACACATTGGATTTGCATACAGAGGATTTCTCAAGGTTATTTTGATCGAATAAAAAAAATTATCGCTTAAAATCGTTCAAATCATTCGAACGATTTTATCGATCGATCAAATTTTTTATATTTCATTGTTCGATATATTGAATTGCGTTAAAACCCCTCAAATTCGAAATTCGTTATTAACCGTCAAAATTTGACCCTTGATAAATCTGCCACATAGTGTAAGTAAAATGATAGGGAAGAATTTAGAATTATTTCTTAGGGTGACAGGTCCCCTTTAAAGGCATTAACAGAATCAGCCATCACAAAACCATCCAGCAGAGCATTCTACAACCTCACTGTCCTCAATGTGAAGAACTACCTATGTTGTTTCAGATAAAAGTTATTTTTCTCTAGTCTAAAAGGGTTTGGTCTGATGATCCATTTTATGGAAGAATAGATTTCTCACTAGCTGTCTATAATGCCCTTTATTGTACAGTAGTTATAAAGAATAATCATGTCCCCTCACAAGTGTCTTTTCTCCAGAGAGAACAATACCAACCATGACAATCTACCCTCCTGATTTAAATCTTCCATCTCTTTAACCAGTATACAGTAGTTGCACATCTCTGCACTCTCTCTAACTCATTTATATTCTTCTTAAGGACTGGAGTGACCTATAAAGAGGCAAAATTATGTTTTCATCCCTTGAGTTAATGCCTTTTTTTATGCAAGACAGCACTTTATTTTCTTTAGTTGCCACAGAAAGATACTGCCTGGAATTTATGAACTTGTTATCTACAAAACAACCTAGATCCTTCTCAATTAAGGAAATTCCCAACACAATGCCATTTTGTATTTATATTATTTTAAATTACATAACCTTTCATTTATCAACACTGAACCTCATTTTTAAGTTTGCTGCCAAGTATTCCAATTTTGCCAAACCACTCTGCAAATTGTACTTTCAATGCCCACCTACAGTTGCTGGTAGTTACTAGAATTGGGCAAAACGTTGCAGTACACACAAGTAAATGTTATTTTTAAGATATGGGGTCAGCAATGTGGAATGGATGTCAGATATAACTTTAAATGTGCAGAGACTTGATTATTAAATATGATTCTGACACATATTAGAAACCAGTAGAAGGATTTACACATTGGGCTTTGGGAACAAGAATGCTGGCCAAGAGTGATGATAGTTTGCACTATATAAATTCACTCCTGCATACCATTGTATAAATAAAAATCTGCTGAGTAAATTGCATTGCCAAAGTGAGGGAGCAGCTGTAATATAATATGTTCAGGCCATAGTACATGTGTTTACAGGGAACCTCTTCCATTGTGCCGGGCTGTAAACTTGTATGTCATCACTAAAAGGAGAGAAGGGAGAGCTCAAGCAGAATTATAAAACCACACATTTTTAGTGGCACCATTTTTGTTGTTAAAAGAACTCAGTCAGGCAAATATTGCCCTTATAAAAGCAACATTTTGGGTGACCCTATGAGACCAAATCTGTAGCAGAAAAAATAAGCATTTCTGTCTATGGAGTTAAATTTCTAGAGCAGTCTTCCATTTAACTCAAAGGAAGCAAATAAGCAGGAGGGAATAGACAATTTGTAGGGATAAAAGGGAAACAGGATAGATATAAAATTGTATGACAAAAAGAAAAAGAGGGCAGTAAAGAGCAGAATACAAACACTAGAGATGTGTATATAACTTGTATTGTGTATTGTGTATGTTGTGCACCTCCATTCAGTATTGCTGGAGTGATTGGGATACTTTGTATTAGTGTAGGAAAATCACTTTGCTACATAAATGGATTTGAAGTTTGTTTCCTTAGTAAGGCAATAAAAAGGAAAGAAGAAAAAACTAACAATGTTGTAAAGGGATGACGATAAGTACAAGGAAGGAGGGTTGACAACATTGATGAAGAAAATGTGTTGAGGAGAGCCATTAGTAATACCAGAACAAAAAGGTCCCAGTTGTTTTCAAATCAGGAATGTGATTGTCTCTTTCTTAGCCATATGGTGAACACTGACTTAAAGAAGACTCTGATCGGTTGGTCACCTGTGTCTGTACCTTTCCAATGCTTCTTTGTTCAGGTAGGATGACTTCCTAATGTGCACTTGACAAGGAATTTTAAGGAGGAACATGTGCTATGGATATATTAAAAGCAAAATCAGGGGGGTGGCACATGACCCATGAGCCACTATTTAGGGATTACAACCCAAGGTTTGTCATTGAAGTTCATACACCAGAAAACATAACCAATAACAACAGACTGTTATTAACTATATAATAGAGCAAGGCCTTCAACATTACTAAAATTACTAAATGTCTTTATTTCCCTTGGGTATTTATGAAGATAAAATAGTCTGTCTGAAGAATTTGTGTCATCTCTAAACTTCATTACAAAGTATTAGCATTGGATTAATAAGGAAACACTGGCACGTGAATCACCATCTTTTCAGTTGTCTCAGTAATGACCAGTTTGGAGTTCCCAGTCATTGATTTTGCAGTCATGCTCTGCAATAATTACAAAAAGATTAGATACCATCATAGTAATCATTGTGATTGCATGCCTGTAGTGTTTAATGTGCAACTTTAATATTGTAATTCCACTTTAGCTATTTTCAAAGTTAAAACTTAAATCTATTTGAAATGCTAAGCAGGAAATAGCCTTTACAGAGCACCACTAGAAATATAGCACAGTCTGTAAAATAATCTTAACCACAACTGAAAGGACCTGTGCCAAATTGTTTTTAATAATCAGAGCTGCAGATTAGAGATGGATGAAATCTTCTGTTGAATAGTGATTTTAAGCAGACTACAGATGAACGCTATTGATCAAAAGTACTGAAACACATGACATGTCTCTAGTTCGAACACATACTGTACTGCTGAATTCTAAACTTTCTCCAGAAGCATAAGAACTGTAGGGAGCGTGGTTTTTATGGGTGAACAAAGGCAAACATCCCTAACATTGCCATACAAAATACCAAGCATCAGCTGATGCAATAGTACCACTGCTCAAATTTGGAGACATGAAAACACATCCATAACATGTCAACATCTGGCAAAGGAAGATGTTTTAAGGTAAAAGTTTTTATTTGGCATGTTGTGAGAACATGCCAGTGGAAAAGTTTGGTGATGGAGGTTAATTGAACTGCTATTGTTATCCATGGTTTGTGCTTGAGCTCCTTATTCCATCGTACAATGACATTCATTACTACTTTGTGGCATCAAAACTGGGCAAAGTTATTTCTTCTTATGACATCAGAATGACGTCATTCAGAAAGTGAGGTGTGCACAGAATAGGGTTGCAAATGTGGCAGTGGAAGAACTTGACTGGGCTGCACAGATCATAAAACTCAACTCAACTGAACTCCCATGGGATGAATATCAAATGTTAGTCAGTACCAAACCTACTGTGGCTGAATGGACCTAAATCACAGCTGCAATGCTCAAAACCCACAAAAGAGTGGAGGTTGTTTTTACAGTAAAGAGAGGACCACCTTCATATAAATATCTTGGTTTGGAAATTAAATATTGGGTAGGCAGGTGTTTGAGGTTATCAATGGACTGGAAAGGAGTGGAGACCTTTGCAACATGTTGGTGTGTGTGTGGCCTGTGCCGACTTTTGCATCTTAATGTTATTAGGTATGTAAAGACCTAAGACAGGAAACCTGTATACTTAGTGCAAATGCTGTGTAAACCAATCACATGTCCAACCTATATTCTTCCAGCTATGATTGGAATAGAGTTCACAGTAGGATTCTGTGAGCTGTATGTCAACAACAGGAGACCGGCTGGACATCCTTCCCCTAACTAAGATAATATATATGCTCCAAAACAAATAATTTTCACTTTTACCAATAACATTGAGGCACTGGGTGAATGCCATCTCCCCCCAAGCCTTAAATCATATCACCAAAAAAAAAATTGAACCTATTCATTAGTTCTATTGAAACATGTTTTGTTTTTTTCTTTTATTGTTCCACATATTTTATTTATATATTTATTGGTAGCCAGAAGACCTTTCTCTACAGATTCAGAGTATTTTAAGCCCTTAATTAACCTGACTTGACCCCAAGATAATAATGTGGGACTGAATTCTCAGAATATCAATATAAGTGGATGAAAACAAAACATGAACATTTTTATTATCTCCTGGTATTTACACACTGCAGTATATTCTAGTGGGTTTTGCCAAAATTAGACTCTGCTCTATGTTTTTCAAGCAGGTACCAAAGGGAGATAGTATTTATTTACTGTCTTTGATATTCAGTAACCTGCAGCAAAATCCCATTGCTATAAGTACATCTTAAAGTGGGGAATGTTATTTCCAACAGGAGTCATGAGGATTCTTTCTGTTTAAAGAATGTTTTAACTATATTTATGTTTTAGTGGAGGGCTTTGGAATATTTTAGCCCACCTTACAATAACTAGTTACTGTATTATGTTTTACAACAATCATAAATCTAAAGAAGGGTGTAGAAGGGACAAAACTCAAAGTAAAAAGAGGGTTAGGAACATAGAAGAAGACTTTTATAATCCTTCTTGCCTACATACATCTCTGCCCTTCTAAAGACCATATGTTAATACCCTTCTTGTGCCTCAGGTTCAAGTTCTATCTAGCAGTATATCCAGGCTTCTTTCCTGACATTTCATATCCTCATTGGGAGTTGGAACATAGAGAAAATTACCTTAAACAATTTCAGTTGCAGACAGTTAAGAACACTCTCCTTCGGTGCCCACCCTCCCTAAATATTCCAGTAAGAATGAACCCTTAATTGAAGGGTTCAGAGCATTTTTTCGGGGAGTCTAGCCTGGAGGCCAGTTTGGGACAAGTTTGGGGAGAATGATCATGTGCTACTCCCTGTAGCCCACTTAGAAGGTCAATGACATTAATTTTGTGGTCTGTACTACATTGATGTCCTAGCTGTTCTTGGATCTGTGGCTGATTCAGCAATGCCTTTATATGTTTACAACATTGAGCCAAGCCAAGGGGACACTGGTCAAATGTTAGGTCTGAAAGGGTGGGCTTGAACAAAATAACCATTGACTTAGACTCTTGAACTTATTCCTAAATAAGACTGCAATGACTTTTCAAGCAAGTTTCTAGCACTGATATGACTTGTAATGCTGTTGTTTTATGTCATACTTTAATGCGAGTTATGGTAACTACCTTTATATAGTGAGGTTAAAAATATAGTAATAAAATCTATGGTATCCTTTTAGTAACGTAACTTTCCTCATCTGGTTAATGAAATGGGCAAAAATATATATGCACATGTGCACCAAATAAAATGTCCAAGTTGTTGCAACACCACCTTCATACTTATGATCCCCTACACTCATTATTTTCATTATAAAGCATTTTTTATCTGTATATAAATATATAAAATATATGGTATCCTTTTAGTAACATAACTTCATAATTATGATCCCCTACACTCTTTATTTTCATTATAAAGCTTTTTTTATCTGTATATAAATATATTGTTACAGACATTTAATTTTAAAACAACCTTTTTGTTCCAAGGAGTATATATATATATATATATGAAATGCTGAGCTAGTCGAATCGTAAATAGGGTTATCACATCCCATTATAAGACACTGTTAATAAAGCTCCTCAGTAATGCTTCCTTTAGGATGGGACACTTTCTTATAAAAAGACATATTATGAAGGAAAGGTTAAGCATATTTAGGCAATAGGAATTAATGGAGTCACCATTTCCAGGCTTAAGAGAGATTATTTAACTAGTAGTTAAGAGGCAACAAGGGAGCGCTTAATACAGGGTACTTGTGAAGAGTTTATGATAGCCTTAGCTTGGAATCTTCTATCATTTTATTTCTCCACTAAATCAGATATTCCATGTTTCATGAATGTGCTGGGTTTCAAGAATGTGCTGGGTTTCCTCTATTCCCTCATGTCAGCTGCGCTGTAGAGTGCATTGTGATTAAACCCAGAGCTTTATAGCTAGGAGGTGATACATTGGAATGTTAGGAAGGAAACAGTTGACCTCAATCACCTGGGAGTATAAATCTGTTATATGAAAAACAATTTTACTGCATATTCTAATGTTTGTATGGCAAATGACATTAATAAGGTGGCTTAGCAGTGATATAAAAGAGTAATAGGATGTTTAATGGCAGCAATGAAGAGGACAGTATTTTCTGATCTAAGTATTCAATGTTGTTTTGCAGGTTATTATTTTATGAGAGCCAAGTGTGGATGCAGGGAATATATACTGAATACCTTTTATGGTAGTGAAGAAAGGAGCATAGAAAGGAAACGTCCTACTAGCATCTTTTCAATTCAAAGAATGATACAGAACTCTGTGGAAAAAAGCACTGAGGGCAGAGAAAAAAGGGGATGAACAGAGTGTGGGAAAGTGATTAGGGTCTACTTCGGGGTAATGGTAAGATAGCTGAGATTGAGAGCAGGGTGCTGTAACTTAAACACATAGGGTAAATAATGGCTGTTTATTCAGATTAAAAGAATTGGCAGACCATCTACCCATGTATAGGACCACCATTTTCTATAAGGTCAGGAAAACAAATAGCTCTAGTTGGTTGCATCTACCCATATTTATGATTTGTTACTGATAATACTGGAACTATATCATTCATGCCCCTTCTGTGAAATAAGAGGGCCTATCTATGTCCATTTTGTTAAATGTCTACAGAACTTTATGTGATGTGACACTGCCCTTGTATAGATTATTCTGAGAAGATATGCAGTCTGGAAAGATGAGATGGAAAAAATTGTGGTTTGGTTTGGCAAGACTGGCTTTAATAGTTACGAAATATTATTTACCAAATATTGAATTTTTGAGGTTTTAGAGGGTATTTCATACTTTGAATAAAATCACAATTTAAAACAACTCTAAAATGTACTTATTTGTTTAAGAAAATCTGAATATAAAAAAACTTGATTAAATACAATTGTGAAAAAAACTCCTCAAGTTTACAAGCGCAAAAAACTTGAAAATAATGGCTTGAATTTTGCATAGGACAACTCCCCTTGAATTCTACGTGAACTTGCAAGCTTTTGGATGCCAACATTTTACAAAAAAATTGAATTATGGCAAAAATGTTAACTTGAAGTTGATAAATAATACCCTAAATGTTTGTAGGGCTCATTTCCTAACCCCAGGGTGCAAATTCTAGAGCCACAATGGGTATATTTGCACCATTCGCTGAGCAAATGCACCTGTATAAGCTCTTCAACTTGTGCCTGAATAAAATGTGGAGAGCACAGCACTTTTAGATGTAAGTTCTGTATTTAAACCTACCACAGGGCCCCCCTAGCACCCCGGCCTATTAGTGCGTCCTGACTTCATGTCTGAATTAGGGCTTTTTGATTAATCCCATAGGTGCAAATGCAAAAGCCCCAAGGGGCACAAAATAGCTCTAGCCACTGATCACTCATAACCTGCACCTAATGGCTCAACCCACAGGGCAGGTTTCAAATTAAAAATAATTCATTATAAATAGTTCAGGAGCAGGATTACTATAAGCTGTATATGACTATAGGTCTTTTTTGCTGATTTCAGTATCTGGTCTGAGCATGTTTTCCCCAAGGTGCATGCTAATGGAACACATTGCAGAGATTCTACAGCCTCTGTATATATTCTGAAGAAGCTTTTGAAAATTCCACCAGGGAATGCACTTCATTCATAGATTATTAGTTTGATGAGGCCAAATGTTAACAAGAGGGTCTTACAGAGGAACTTGGCACCCAATCACACATACTCACATACTGTGTGATGTGTGATGCTCAGAAGTATCCGAGTAACCACTGGGGACACACTTGAGATAAAACAGATGCTACAAGTTGGCAATGCCAATTTCTGGGAAATAATCATAATTTCTTTACATACTATAAACTATGGCTTGAGTCGTATAGTGTTTCATCTTAACTAGTGATGAGTGAAATATTTTGCCATAGACTTCAGTGGATTTCATTAGCCCATCACTAATCTAACCTTTTATCCGCAGATTCCACAGTTCCACATTATGTTCTAATATACAGTATGTGACAGTGTGGCAAATTGCACAGAGGCAAAGGGAAACACTGAAGAATGTTTCTCAGTGGGTTGGACTTCATGCAAGATGGTGGTTAAAGTAGACATTTGCAATTGCTACACACACCCTTGTGTGGAGAGAAATGGTACTTTCCAAAAAGCTGTTCTTCTCCTGGTTCCTGCCTTTCCTGTACAGTTTATTAGGCCTATATAAGTGCTATCTTTTTACACTTAGTGCACTCTCTGTGACTTATTTCACTCAGGGTCATGTACTATAATTTTCATTAGCACCCATTTATCTAATAATCAAGAACATTGTCAGATTTTTATTCTTGTGCTGTTTCCCCTTCTTCTGCCACTTTCTAGCTCTCTGGCACTCAAACAACTGGTCATTTTCCAAAATTCACATCTCATGCATTAACGACAACAACTTAAAATTGGATTGTGCCCATTCTTCTTTGTAAATGGATATTTCAATGGGCATGAATAGAACCAAGGGTACATTTATTTTAATAGACACATTTTATGTTATCTGTTATAAAAGGGGCACTGACACATAATAAGAAAATACTCCAAAAGCATTCAATAAATATGGCACAGCTCATTTCCATCTACCAATCCATGCATTTTCAATATATTATTCAATGTAAACATTGCCTCTAAGACCCCATTGGGAATGCTTAACTACTTCAAAGCCATATAACTCAGACTTTTTCATTATAAAACTTGTGAAAGACCATTTAAATGTTGATACAGTTGGCAACTATGGCCTCTGCTACTTAGTCCAAGGCCACAGGCAAGTCAGGCAGTTTTCTAAAACGGGATAATACCTGGTAAGGATATCAAATAATCCCCTCATAGATGGTTTGGCCTGCATTTTCACAAATTCAAGGAAAGCTATTCACATGCTGATAAGACATTGAAGTAATATTTACAGGACTTCAGTTCCATGCTTTTGTGCCTATTGTGTCCCATGGTGCTCGGAAAATTAGAGTGTGTGTCACAAAACAGCGTGATATAGTCAGATTGGTATTTTATTAGTGTTTGTTCATTTTAGAAACACAGTCCTAACCTGTTTTACTGGCTAGGCCCATTCTGCAAATGACCAGGGGTTGAAATGTATTTGCCTTAGTAAGGAATATATACAGTG
>CM044440.1:9882729-9896557 GCA_024363595.1 Xenopus borealis | reverse complement strand
CCCTAACATATTTACCTTTTTTGTCATAGTATAGTAGCATTGCACTCAAGTAGACTCACAAGGTGTTGAAACACTTTGGTTCTTGACATGTAATGCTAATAAAGTATTGTTGTTTTTTCTACTTGAGTGCTTTGACTGGGGTCAAGCCATTCAATGAAGATGTCCTTTCTTGTGCAACCATAACTGCAGCTGCATAAGCCCTATATTGTATTAGTATTTATATTCATTAGTACACAGTTCACTCAGTTTATCAAACAGATCCAATTTATCCCCGAACCAAAGGAGTCGTAAAGCCATGCCTATGCAGATCTCAACTACCATTACCAGCATTGTCTGCTGAGCGTACATTCCCTGAGAAATAAAAGTGTACTGTACAGCAACTGTATTAATTACATGTTCCCAGTATATCAGGCACAAGGTCCTTCAAAGAACTGCTCAAAACAATTTGACATCTCACTTCAAATCAAATGCTTGCTCAAACCAACTGTCCAGATAATCAAAACAGTTTGCTGTCGGATTGCCTACTAATCAGCAGAAATTTAAAAAAAGAAAAAAAAAATCCTGGTCGGAAGTGACAACCATATTGTCCCGTATCATTGTCCATCAGTGGTAACTATATACATAATCCCTAACCTCAAACTCATTAGTATCGCGTGTTTCAGTCAATATGGATCCTTTCAACAAATCAATTTCCAGCCACAGATATGATTGTTAAATTATTCAGAAGTAAAAGGCCTCTTGGTTGTGTTGGTCACAAGAGGAAAATCAAATCTTTGCCCTGTTCGATTTCTGTCATTGGTTTTCATTAAGTATTTGTAATTAGAAGTAGAACTTTGTTTGTTTGAATATTCTGTAAATTATCTAGCCGTGGGCCACCCATGCCATGCATATATTATGCAGTGTAATGGCAGTTGCCTGCTGCTTCCTCTTGTGTCATAACTCAATAAAAGCAAGGTATTGTAAATATTCTCACCTAGATTTTAACTGTATCCTCCAGTCAGTGTGAATTAACGTGGCAATTAGTTACAGTTCATTTACCCATCTGGTATTATAGCACTTTGTTGAACTTCCCTTATTATGGCACTTTGTGTAAACTACATTATTTGTCCTGTTTTTAATCTGAGAATCAAATGTACACCTTGAGAAAAGCCCCAACTAGAGGGTGTTGCTGACCACACAAATACAGATCTTAGCAGTAGTTACATGACCTCAAAGGATGAATAGCTGGAAGTGCTTATATTAGGAATGCACTGAATCCATTGCATATGCATCTACTGCATTTCTTGCATTGCAGAGGACTTTTACTCCCTTTTAGGCCTTCATGTTCTATGTGACAGAATGCTCTCTTATACAGATAGCCATACCTCCCAACATTTTGAAAATGAAAAGAGGGACAAAAAAGTTGCCAAGGTGAATTTTTGGGCCACTCCCATTTTTGCGCCCACATCCCCTAATTAACCCTTTTCATTTTACAAAATTTGGCAGGTAATGAAAATTCAAACATATTTCTGTGTTTTTTTTCAGTTAGTACAGTTTTTCTAATGAAGGTGAATTGCCTTTTAAGCTGTGAGTCTAACTTTTCCCAAGGGACCTGTTATCTTATATTGTTACAGTTACTTATTTGCTTATGTAGAAATTGGGACAGTTGGGAGGAATGCAGATAGCTAGAATCTCAGCCATAAAGCAGGACAGGACTGTTGCTTCCAGTGGGGATCTGATAGGATCTGTGCAGCCACTGGAACAGAATGCTCTGTTATACAGATAGCTAGAATCTCAGCTACCATAAAGCAGGACAGGGCTGCTGCTTCCAATGGGGATCAGATAGGATCTGTGCAGCCACTGGGACAGAATGTTCTGTTATATAGATACTGTAGCTAGAATCTCAGTCATAAAACAAAGCTGCTCTTTAAAATAATAGAAGCAAATTAGAGGCTAATTAATAAAATATTTTTTTAAATAAAAATGTGCTCTGTTTTAACAAATATTATGTGTTATTTTTAGACACAAATACCATTGAAATAGGAAAACTGGTCAAAACTTTGAGGGAAACATTTTTTTTAACCCTCATTTCCTTCGTTTTTTTAAAGATATTTGACAAAAATGTTGCTAAAATGTTTAACATTCCATAATTGGAAAACTGTATTACTTCCAAGGGGAGGGGAAATCATTTATTGCCAAATAAAAAGCATCAATAAAAGCATTTCTGTCTTTATCGAAGCCGATTTAAATGTTGTACAAGCCATGAGCTTTTAATCCGAGTATTTCCTTAACCAATAAACAGTGAGTAAAAGATGCAGTTCGGTTTGCATAGAAATAAACTCCACCAATTAGCTGTTCTGTCATATGTTGAGTTATGTTGTGTCTGATAATTAAACGTTCATTAATTAATGTGACCCCCTCATATTTGGAGTGGCTCCCCAATTCCCCATCGTTAGCATACGGCCCTCACATGTTTCCAAAACAATCATCCGGCTTGGCCGCAGTAATTATTTGTGTTTTTGTCCTTATCTATTGTGCCTTTTGTACCCTGCCTTCAATTAACCCCATTGCAGCTGCAGGCGCCTTGGTTCTTTTGTAGAGCAATTTGTTGGCGAGGCCTGGAGCAGCAGAGGATTAATCAGCTATATTTATTTGGAGATTTACAGATAGTACGGAAGTGTCAGATCTATTTTCCTATTTTCTGCTTTTAATTCCAGTCTAGTGTGGAATTAAAGCACGCAACGAGGAAAGAACCCAATTGCAAGTACTGTGGAAATTTATTGTCCTATTAAAGTCATATTGGGTCTTTGTTTATGAAATGTATTTTTCTAGATTTGAGATTGGAATGGGTTTGATAATGAGGCTGTAAAGATTCATGGTCTGTTTTTTTGCAGCTTAATTTAGGCTCTATATCAAATATGTAAACCAGCAACCGCCTCTGTGTATAATACATTTTAACTGTGTTACTGTGTAAGTGTCATTTTCCATCTTTCCTCCTTTTTTGTGTGTGAATTTAGGTTTGAGTTTTCAGGTGGCGACTAAATAAAAGTTATTAGCTCTCTCCATATGGAAACCTTGGCCCAGTAAGCTGTACTTAAATCAGTGGGTATATGTTTAAAAGCAACATCAATTTCAGTTGCATAATGCATTTATTCTTAAATGAGTACAGTAGTACAAACAATAACTCACTGGTTATTTAGTTGTCGATGGGTAACAACCCATCGACAACGAAATAACCAATGATGTATTGTTTGCACTACTATACTCATTTAAGAAAAACTTAAAAAAGTTAAAGAATATCTATAACCTATGAATGAAGACATCTAAATAGCAATCCTTTAATATGCAGGTAGGTTCGTAGATGTTAGTTGAGCTGCCAGTTCATAGGCTCCATCAAAAAACTTCATGGCTTATTAAGCAATGTAGGGGATAAGTTGCACCTAATAAACTGGAAAATCATTTAGATCCCTCTAGTTCACTGGTTCCCAACCAGTGCCTTTATTAGCAAGATTTTGCTCAAAATCCCCTTGGATGTTGCACCAAGTGGCCTCAAAGCAGATGCTTATTTTTTTATTTCTGGTTTGTGGTTGCATAAAAAAACAGGTGTCCTGCTAAACAGAACCTCCTGTAGGCTGCCAGTCCACATAGGGGCTACCAGTAACTAATCACAGCCCAAAATTGGCACCCCAGGAATTTTTTGAATGCATTTGTTGCTCACCAACTTTTTTTACATTTGAATTTGGCTCATGGGTAAAAAAAAATGGGGACCCCTGTTCTTGTTAAAGTGTAAAAAAAGAAAATTAAAGATATGATTGGTTGCCATGGGTGATTTCTCTGGGTTAGTAAATGAACTTCAGCAAATGTACCCTCCTTTATGCTGCTTTCTGTTGTCCATGATACTTACTACAGCGGTAACCGGTAACATCTTACTTTGTCTTTTTCATGAAGATAAAATATTCATTATTGAGTTAATTGTGGAGTTTATAGCTGATTATATGGATAGTCTCTACTATTTCTTAAGTGATGAAAAATACAAATGGGACATTGGTATTGAACCTACAATGTGGGCTTGCTCGCTAGTTTTCATATAAACACTAGTTATAGGGTCAGTAGCTCCACCGTGAATCATCACAGATGCTTTGTCTCAATGCCCCATATTTTCTCAAAAAGGGAAGTATTAACCCTAGTTTAATTCTAGTAGTCAGGTATAGTGATGGGCGAATATATCCCGTTTCACTTCGCCTTAAAATTAGGAAATTCGCAAAATTGGCAAAAAATTCACGGAACGACACGTGTATCATTTTCGACGCGCGTCACATTTTTTGACACGCATCTGTTTTTTCTTTCATGCAAGCAAATTTTCGACAGGCATTTTGCAAATGTATTTGCCGGCGGCGAATCGCGAGAATTTGCCTCAAATTTGCACCTGGTGAATAAATTCGCCCATCACTAATCAGGTACTTTGTTCAAGATTAGCTCTTACATGAGACTGACCTGTTGATGACTATAACATATTATAGTCCTTTGCATTATTTAGGAGGGGAAATTCAAAATTGTGTTTTTCCATGATTTGAGAAAAATCATAGAGAGAAAAAGGCAATGATAAACACACTGCAGATATTCTCTATTTATTAAATAAAATGTGCCAACACAAAAAAATGCAGCAACAGTTTCTTCAGAAGTTGAGATTGATGGGAAGATTTCAAGCAAATTTAGGTTTTGTCAGATTTTCAAAACAGTCACCTCAGTAAAATGAATGGAACAATGCTCATGCTCATTTGCAAGCATCATCCTCTTCATGTTCATTTATATCTCTAAATGTTAGTGTTCAGAAATAAAAACTCAGCAACACAAGTTTACTTTCAGGTCTACAAGTCCATCTTTAGATTCCCTGTAAGCACTCATAATGGGAATGTCAGTGGTCACGCAATAAGATAAGTACAGGTATTGGATCCATTATACAAAATACATAGGGTCTTGACTTGTACAGATCAGGGATTTTTTTTTTAACGTGGAGCACCATACCATATGATTAGCTGACAAGGTACTATTCTATTAGTACAGAGAAAAAGCAAAAAGTTGAAAATTACATAAATAGGACACTATGGAAAATGGCATATCTGTCATTTTCTGGAAAATGGAATTCTGGTTAATTAATCCAGTACACGTATATTTTAAAAAAAGGTATATGGGGCAGCAGATTAATTTTTGAATTGCATTTTTTTTTTCAAAACTCAGAGAAAAAATTGATTCCTATTACTGTATATTTATGAAAATAAATACTAGAATTGCTAAAACAGTGTCAAGTCACAGAAAATAAAACTCCCATTACTCAATTTTCTTAAAAAATAATTTGAGATTGTGTTTTTTTTTTACCATGATTTTAATAGATTTTCTCCTAAGAGGAAGGGGCCTATTTGCTATCAAAAAAAATCAATTTTTTTCCACAAACCAATATTTTCTCTAATAATTTGTGTTGTTTATAAAGATTTCTCTAAAACTCCAAAAGTTTGCGATTCATGAAGTGTAAAAACCAGAAAAAAATGTGATGCAAAAATTTGGAAATCAAAAGCAGCCAATGTTCCATAGAAGTCAATAGGAGCTGAGCTTTACCCTCTTGGACCTTTTTTTAGCTATTTGGACTTTTAGATGTTTTCTGAAGTTTTCTGCTTGCGCATCATTCAGCATTTTGTTTATTTGTGCTTTTAATATTTTTATACTATTAATAAATTACATGGCATTTTTGGTTTTAGAGAAAATTAGTCTTTTCCTGGTTTCAAAAACCTTTAAAACTACTAAAATGTGAATGTTGATAAATGGGCCTCCATGTGTTCAGTTTTTCAACCAGGCCTCGTTTTCAACATTGACACCTCTTTTTACCCAATAAATAATCAATACAAATGTAACAGATGATAGTATGTGAAATACATACAATAGAAAGTATAAAGTACTTATAAGTCGCTTATATGAGCAACACATGTTGTGTATAAGGAACAACAGTAAACTCACTTTACTGTCAGAAAAGATTTGGTTTTCATTTGCAAATGGTCCTGCACATCTAAAAAGCACAAAGGAAACAGCAGTTAGATTGTTATGGAAATTCTTTTTTAATGAAAGTTTTTTTTTTTTTTTAATGACCAAGATAAAGAGAAAGCTGACAGATTGGCTAAATGAATGAAGAATCTTAATTGTGGTGAATTTCACATAAAAAATTTACTGTTACTGACTTTTGAAAGGACCTGAGTCTAAAATCATCCTTTTGACTTTTAGCACATAATTAAAAGAGAAGAGTTTGGAATAGTAGGTCATTCCCTATAATGATAACAGATTTGTATCTTTCTCATGTATGGAAAGTGCAGGGTGTGCAAATATTGCTAATTATACTGATAGCTTAGGGTATTATTATTAATTGATTCATACATCATACATCAAGACACATAGACTAGTGCATATTGTCTTCTATTTTTTTATCATAGTTAACCTTTTGTAAAATGTTAATCCCTTGAATACTTTCTAGTAACCCCTATAAGTGAAACAACTGGTTCTTGTACAGAGACACAGACATAACTGTATCCATAGACAGCGATGGCGCTATCCTCTGGCTGTGCCACCCTACCAAAGGCATGACTATGAAGATTATTCAACATCTGGAATTTGAGTGTATTTGTGGTTTACACAAATCATTCAAACATCAGCATAAAACTAAATAGGTTAAATGAAAAATATATTGACATCCATGGAAGATAAGTAAGGTATGGCGGTGCAGCATTTGTTTTTTCCCAGGCTGATGCATTATTTCCATAAAAGGAGCACTATCCCTAGGAAACAACTTAAGATCATTGAGTAGGGTGTTGCCTAACATATTAGTTACCTCCGGGAAATCATTTAACTATTAACTAAGGAAGTGCTATGGAAACCTCCTTTCCCATTGAAATTAATGGTGTCAGCTACATGTGCCATGTTTTAAAGTTAATAAATCATATTAAAAATTGGTGCAAGCCTACAAGCTTAATGATTTAAACATATGCTTCATTTTCACATCATGCGGTAGATTTAGGATGGTTTTATTTGTAAAGAGGTGTATTGCAGGCTCTTCAGACAATCAAGTGGGAATACATTTGGGTCCCAGGGTTGGACTGGGCTGGGGGGGGCGCACCAGGAAAATCCTGATGTGGGCAGTGCTGACCCAAATCCTCTCCCCGCTTAAACTGATAGGCATCATCCTGATCTAGGCAGCCACATGGGAGAAGTAAAGGTACAGTATATAGTATATAGCAAGCAGGCATTGTAGTATTTTTGAGCAAGAGCTCCTTAGATGCACAGCTGGCAACTTTCTTGTTGTAGACAATTAGCAATGAGCATACTGTAATTTTTCACCAATTTTCACCAAAAATGACGGGCATAGACTCTAATGGGTTAAAAAAAATTGTTGTGCTCCAAAAATTTGTCAAGCAATTCATTGCATGTCAAAAACATTTAGTTTCCCATAGACTTCAAATAATTTTCAAGTTAGCAAATATTTGGCATAGCGAAACAGGTCAGGCAATTTATCAATAAATGTTTATGAAAATTTTATGTGTGGAAAAAAACTTGATAAATCATGACAAAATTTGGATTGTATGGATTTTTCATATTTGTCACAGAAAACTGCATTTTTTTGGATTTGATACCTGAAACCACAACATCTTTGGATCATTGAATGAAATCCAGCGCAGATCAGGATATCAAAGAGATACCTGACATTGACTTCTACATTAATTCAGCAGGGCTGAGTTGGAGTAGTTTTTTATTTGGACTTTAAACGCCTTTATGGCTGACCAGAAAAAATCTGACTTTAATTAATAACCCCCTTAATCTATTCTAGATTTATTCTGAAACTTGATTTGAAATTGATTGAAATCACTATATCATGATTTGAAAAACTCAATATGGTATAATCACAACATGATTCTTAAATCACAATATACAGTTGTTAAATATTGATTCTTACAAATTCTTTCTGTGGCTATGGACCAGTGGTGATAGATATGACATGCACAGAATGAAAAGTCTCGAATTTTAATGTCCTTATAATTTGTCACAGTCTTACAAATGCATTTTATTCGCCCGTGCTTTTTAATTTTTTTTCCCAAAGAAAGTATTTTTTCCTGTATCATTATAGCTGAAAATTATTTTTGCTTTTAGCATTTGAAATATGTTTCTACACTGGTTCACAGATCTATTAATTTCTCTAAGAGCATTTATGTGTGGCATAAAACAATTGTTGAGTTATGTTTTAGATACTTTTTTATAGAAATTGATGCCATTTGGTCCTAGATGTGGTGATTTTGAATTCATGGAAGGTATGGCAGTGAGTCACAGAAGCCATTCCTAGACACACCAAGAAATTTCAGACATCTCTACCCTGACATGCATACTGAAATACCCAAATATGGCAACTGTTACTGTGTGTTAGATGACTGCCAGAAATCAGATATAAATTGCCTTACTGAAAATTATTCTTTAAATTATAAAAAGTTGAACCCAACTGGAATCTTACACAGTTTTTGGTTAAAACTTAAGGTATTACATTCAGGTTCTCTTGAGATGTTTGCTTGGTTCATCTTGCCTCTTTAAAGGGGTTGTTTATTTTCAAACTTTTCAGTTCAGTGAATTCTTCAGTTCATCAGTTGACAGTTCACCAGAAATAATAACTTTTTCCAATACTTTCAATTTTTTATTTGTGACAGTTTTTCTAATATTGAAGTTGAAAGTTTCATTTTTCACCTTCGTATGTCTTTCTAAAGAAGCTCTAGGAGGGGGGTGGGGTCAGCTACTCTGTAACTGTTTTAAATGTATACATTTCTTATATTTGGCCCCTTTGAGTAGAATCCCTGAGTTACAGACCAGAGCCAGAACAAAGAAAGGGAAAAAAAGATGTAAAGCAATTGAAAAAAAAATCTGAAAAACAACTCATATGAAAAAACTTTTAAAATGCTTCCTTAATGTAGTTAGCCTCGAAAATGGCTGAATTGGAGATGTTGATAACAGCTGAATAATTCTTATTTCATGTTCTGTGTATTTAATGTATAGACATTGAGGGTATAAACAGGATAATGACATTGAGACATACTGTGCCTTAAGCTAATAAAAAATGTCCTCCCCTTTAAACAAAACAGGGATTGTTTGTCCATATATTGCTATGCATTCATTCTGACCAACTACATAAAAGCATTCCTGGTATGACCAGTCCTACACTCCCTTTTATCTGATTCATTAAGAATTCTACTGTGTCATTATACATTTTACACAACTCACTTGCTTTCAGGGCTTAAACTCCCAAAAAATGTTGTTCTTTTATTGGCCAACATTGGGATCACCTGACTATATCTATATCATTTATATGTGCATGTTGATTACATATGAGTGTCTCCATGATTCATATAACCTCCCTGGGTTTTGAGCAGTTTTGGTTCTTTACGTAGAACTTACTGGTGCCATAGGATTGTGATACTGTAATAAAAAGCATCATCTAATGTTCCAGATAATGTATTGAAGGCAACACCTTAGATTTAGAAAACTAATAGGAAAAGGAACCATAGACATGGAATCATAAACAAGGAAGTCTTACACATTCCCACTATTTATGTATCATTCACTTGCAAAATTACATCCCTTCTTCAGATTTATCTTTTATTCCTCTTCTTATAATAAAGTCATTATTTTGTGTTCTCTTTTGAGTAGACATGGTCAAGAAGGCTGGATTCAGACAAGCTATTTTATTTTAATGTGGCAGCAAGCTTGTTGAGTTTTTATGGTTTGTTTAATATTTCAAGTTAACAGGACTAATAAGGTCATGCACAACATTTAAACTGTCATACAGTGAATTTTTATCAGCTTTCGCGCAGATAAACATGAATTTTCATTGAAAACAGTCTCAACATACTGTTTGTTACATCTTTATTCTTATCACTTTGGGAACGTAACTTCTTGCTCATAAACAAGTGAAAAAAATAAATCCAAATGCCATCCATTTAGAATATATTTCATTTTATAAATAAAGTTTGCATTCATTACCTGCCAAGTTTATGCTATTATGGAGAAGAAGAAAAAATACTCAACACATTAAATCTCTTCCGCACTGAACTGATTCTTACAGCAACAAATAACAGTACTTTAGCATTTTTAACAGTGCTCACCGAATAACAATCCAGGGGACTGTAATTTAATTTTAAAGTAATACATTAATGGATTTATCTTGTCCAGGAATAATCATTATTTAGTCAGAATAACCTCAAGGGTGTCATAATATCCTACCCAATGTGAGGGTACCTGGCAGGCAGCGGTTCTGCTTGATCCATGCACCACATCTTTTCTGCCACTTCTGGGTTGTATGGTGCTTGGGTACCTTCACCTTTCACCTGCTGCTTGACGTTATCGTGCATTGGTGCGAAATTCAAATATTAAAGCGGCCATGGGCAATAACACACGGCCCAATGTAAGTATATTTTGGTAGTTCCTGGGTGTGTTTTCTAGTGTAGTTTTAGGTCTGTTCTTGACCTTTCTTGTCTCTGACCTTGTCTAGTTTGCTGCCTGTCCTGCCTGGTTTTTGACGACTCTCTCGGATCACAATTGTGTAGTACTCTACTGGTCTATTGACCCGGCCTGTAACCCCGCCTACTGTTTTGGTACCAATTTGTCAAAAGGCGATTGTTATAGGCGGAAGTATGAGCTGAGGCCAGGGCCTTGGGATTTGTTCTGGACCTTGGTTTGAGATACTAATCATAACACCCAATCGCAAGGTTTGTCTAAGCACCCATTATTCTTTGGCTGGCCACAGCATGGCACCACACTATACTACCAAAAACATGTGGATACCTGTTTCAGTGATTCAGTGATTCAGTGATTTGAATTAGCAGTAACAGTAGTGCATTAAACAATGATATTCTTTTGTGCTTCCTACTTTGTGGGGAAGGCTCTTTTCTTGTTTAAGTAGGATAATAACGGCCTGCATAAAGTAAGGTACAAACAGAATGGGTTTTTATCTATACAAGTTGAAGAACATGAGACACAGCACTGACCTCAACAAAGAAAACAACTGACCCCAGTGGAAATTAAAATACCAGTGGAACAAGGCCAAACATCAGTGCCAAGGCTCTATGAAAGAAAGCAAATCCTACCAACAGGATTTCCAGATTAGATGGTAAAGGCTGTTTTAGCAGGAAAAAGTTTGTACTGAAATAAGAACTTCATTTTGGAATGAGATGCTGAAGGGACAGGCATCCAGATATTTTTAGCCATGTTGTGTGCTTAGCAGGGATAACCCTCCATGCTTTCTAACATCCTGATGTGCGAGATCAACAAAAATACTGTACCAGCATAGATATCCCCATGTTCAAATCAAAATTATAAAGAATTATGTATACGTATGTCTTTATAGACACTTCAAGGTCATTAATTTATCTGTTTTTTAAGAACAGTGACAATTTTGCTTTGCTATAACAGACCTTATTGTTGGAGTGTTGGAATGTGGATTTGACAGAAAACATAAAATCAAACATATATCTGGGCAGAAGCTGGTGATCATATGGTTAATTTTGTTTGCTTTCCTATGTCCATTTCTAAAAACTTATTTTGTGTATTTTGTGCATATACATTGCACTCAATTTTTGATCAAACATTTAGAAATAGAAAGGTGCAGGTGGCTCTGAAACAAATTATTTCATGTATACAGTAAATGCATTGATGTGTTTTACACATTGCTAAGAACATATGCTGGCACATAGAAACCCATTGCATGTCTCATAAGTGTACAATGAATTCTTAGGTTCAATTCAATCATGGAAACAGTAATAGTACAATACTCTGGGTTCATTAGCACATACCAAGCCAACTGTGCACAGACACTGCCAATGATCAAGATGCCATCTTGGAAAGAACTCTTTTATCACTGCCATCACAATTTGGAAGGTCATTTAGAAGGTCAGTAGAAGTTTGATCACCCTGAGAATTGTTATCAAAAAAGACCTAGCCATTGACTCAAGACAGTCAACTATTCCTGTTTAACTCTCTTTAATTCCCCTTTCTTCTTCACTTCTTTCTCAATATAGCATTGTTTAAAATGTTTTTTTTTAGGATACTTCTTATGATCTCTGATCTTCATCATTGTCAAAACCTCATAAACAGTGACTATACAAACGTTCTGATGCCATCTTGCCTGTTAGATACTGTATTTCCAGCTGAATATTGTTGGACCAAGGACCTCATACATGGTGCAATAAGCTGCCAACTCTGTCTGGAGGGGTCTAGTCAACAGCTTCTATCACCCTGTGTAACAGCCTTTAGTAAAACTGTCCATACATGGGTCAATAAGAGATGGTTACTGGTCCATGTGGAATGCACGTCCATATGGTTTTTGTCTGACAAATTTTGGGCAGCTATCTGTTGGAAAGGCTGTTGTGATGAACTAATATCAAGCCGAGCATACCTGGCAAGATCCTCTTGTTTTTCAAGGCCTTGGATTATAATGGATTTATAAGCCCTCTCGCTTTGCATCGTCTTTTAGACCCAGAATTCTCACTTATTTGCTTAGGGTTACATTGACTCTCCTAAATTTACAGAGTGAGACTATTAAATGTCATGTTTATATTCCAAATCATAACGTTATTCTGATAATAACTGCAAGACAATTACACTGGGTTGGTTCAAATTCCATTAGCTTAACGAGAGGGATTCAGACATTCACCAGATAATGAGCTAGATTCAGTTCAGTGATAAAAGGTTTTCTCATTGTTTCTCATGTAAAAAGTCATGGACAGGATTCAATTTGAGGAGAAAAAACTTTTCTCCAGAAATAGTTCCAGTTTTTGTCATAGACATCAATGGAATTTTCTAGTAATAAACCACAGAATACATTTTTCGGAATTGAATTGCATCCCAAATTGAATCTTGTCCATGGCTGTTCACGTGATTAAACTTTTTCTCATTGAATTGAATCTGGTCCAACATCTGAACTACTTAATACCCCAAATTTGAAATTATATAAATGTTTTGGAATGAAAAGTCATAGGGGCAGATTCACTAATGGGTGAAGTGGCCGTCGCTAGCGTAATTTCAGTAGAAATCCAATCTGCAGGGAAATCCCCAATTCACTAAGGGGAGCAGACAACAATTTGCTAGTGAACTGGACCATCGCTAGTGTTCATTTGCACTCTATTGCCAGTTGACATTTTGCTCAGGTAGTGTAAATGGTTGTTAATCCGCAAATTCAGTAAAGTGCGGATATTACTGAATGTTAACTCTTTGGCCAGAGTTGACTTCGCCACCTCTGACTAGGCGAATTAAGCTAGATCTTCCTCAATCGGATGTCAGTTATATCATATGCCTGAAAAAGTCCTGACTTAAACTTTTTTTGGCTTAACATTTTTCCCAGACATTTGAGAACATATGGAATATATGAAACATTCATTTTACAATGGGCTCATATGTAAGGCATAATTTTAACTCATTTGTCTTTATTAAGGTTCCTTGGACATTTGTAATAGCAAGTGGTTACTTCAAGCATTTGCACCCATATCTTTTATAAAGACATCCATACAACTTTAATGTACCCACCCTATTCAAATTGACCTAAGTGTAAGATCACTAGGGAATTTTCGCTAGGCACAAACAAATGCTTACGCATCTTTGCTATAAAATGCTAGCACTGCCAAAGTAATGATAGTGAAAAGTCGCCATATTAGTGAATTAGCATAGTGGTAGCGAATTTGCGCCTGGTGAAGTGGTGCAAGGTGTGCAAAGGTTGGCAACAATTCGCCCTGTAGTGAATCTACCCCATAGAGAGTAAAAGATTTCTTCAATCCATATTTCT
>CM044440.1:9864787-9882619 GCA_024363595.1 Xenopus borealis | reverse complement strand
AAAAAAACAGGAATTTTTAGGTAAAGTAAACTATTTTTAATACCTGAGGCAGCCCTTTTGGCTAAATCTGTTTTCTGCAAGTGCACTAATAAATCCTGGTTAATTCATTTTTTAATCTCTCTGGGGGTCTGCTTGTAGAGTTGCCCAGCAAAGGAAGCATCATGTTACAGCCTTTTAATAATTGATGGCTTTCAGTCTCAGCAGCCCAAACAAAATTCTGAAAATAGCCCCTGATAAAATAATCACATCTTCTCTAGCACGCTTCCCTCCTAACTGAGCAGCAGACTGCAATAGTGCACTGTGAGTCCTGCAATATAGGATTTTTCTCCTAGACAAGGTATTATGTATGGAACACTCCAGGAAACATTGTTTTTTCATTTATATACTACTTTAATTTTTACCACTGTGATAATGTTATTAGCAAGTGTTCAACAAAGCAAAGATGCTGGTCTTGTTTCATCACAGCACTGAATGATATTGGTTGGGATAAAGAGTCAATACCAAAGAATTTGGCAGGTCCAGTTAAAATCAGAGAAGCTGGTGGATAAATATGGTGTCTAGAGCAGGACTATGCAACAGAGTTAAAAATCACTTTTCCTATCCTTGGCATTCCCATCCCATTTGCCAAACTACAAATATCACAGAAATCAGCTCTCCCTCAGCCACGACTTCTATTCTCACAATCCCTTGCACCCTACTGTTTTTCTTCTCAGATGTCTTATTTCCAGAACATGCAAGATACTATGGGATTTAGAATCTTGGCTGTAGAAGAGCTGATATGGGTTAGACTGGGTCGGCAGGACACCATGAAAAATCTGGTGGGCTCTGGCTATTGTGTGACCAGTGGTCCCCACTGACCAAGGCCTGCTCCCTGCACCAGAAGTTTGTGTCGACACTCCTGATACCCCCATGACAATTACAAATGATCAATTGTCACAGGGCATTTTATAGGAGATTTCAATCTTCCATTCTGACTTGAAAGTCTGGTATTGTTTCATGATGGTTTTTGCAACAGCTGGTGTGCATATAGTTAAACTGAAGTGGCAACATTCTGAAATGAAATGCGCTTAAGTGCTAGATCTTTTTGATAAAAATAGGAGTGCCAGTTCTTTGGTTACCTGGGGTCCGCCTGTATGGTTTGTCTTATCCTTATACCAGGAAGGAGTTACATGTCTACACTGTCTAAGAGCAAAATTTTTTTTTTGCCTCCATAGTTTTGAAATTCAAATTGAATGCAATTTTCAGCTCATTTGAGCCAGGATATACAGTTGCTGAGCTTCAGTGACTCTTAAATTCAAACTCACAGGAGAAAACGAATATCATCTGTTGCAGAGAGCTCGAAAGAGGAGGAGAAATATGCAGGCATATTTGCAGAATCCTGGGACAGAGGTCTCTCACTCTGTCTGCTCGTGGAGTCAGCTGCGGATAAGCAGTCAGATAATCAATGGAATCTTAAGCAAGTGGATACCGAGAGTCATAATGAGCTGCCAAGTGCAATGTCTGAGCTTACAGATTAACCTGTGTATATTCATTGCGCTTTAATTAACTTTTAAGGTGGAAATCCATTTTTTGCAAAATAAAATTATTGCTGTAAATATTTCATTGTTTATGGTAGTTGCAGATGGAGCTGCCACTAGAGAACACTTGTCATTGCATTGCATTAAAGGAGAATTTGACCTGTATGTGAAACCCCACTCCCCTCCCCCGGCAAATGCCCCTAACTTGTTACTTACCCCTCCTTTCAGGTCCTGTCCAGCAGAGTCATAGGCACCATCTTGTCTCAATAGCTCTTCATGACTTTCAGGCAAATGTGCAGTAGCTCCACACTGGCAGATTCCTCCTACTGCCCATGTGCCCAAAACATCCAGGATGAAGAGCGATTGAGACAAGATGGCGCCTGTGAACTGGACCTGGAAGGAGGGGTAAGTAACAAGTTAGGGGCATTTGCCGGGGGGGGGGGGGAGTTGGGAGGGGGGCCTTCACAGGGGAGGGTTTTTTTCACATATAGGTTGAATTCTCCTTTAAGTGAAATATTAAGATTTAATTATTTTACTTTTCTTCTCTAGGTTTACATAAAGGTGTTGCTAGCTTTTAGTTTCAGCCTTGCCTAAGTTCAAGTCATGCTACAAATTTCCTTATGATCTATGTTATCCTTTTTGGGCTATAATCCTCCAAAATAAAACAAAAAAAAATAAGGGCTCATTTACAATGCCCCACATAGTGCGCATAGTGCAGAATTACTTTGGAGGCCATTAACTAATACAGTGCTGGCTACACTGTAGTCAATGTCCTAATGTTGCTCTCTTCACTGAGCGCCAGATTTTTTTTTGTGCATTTGCACTTACACTCACCAGGTTAAGATTGATCCCTATGGTCTTTAGGGGTCTAGAGGTGTTTTCTTATGTAACCTGCTAAACTAAATGAAACCGTTTTCTTAAAGTCTTCATGGAAAAATACAATAAAAACATGGCATCATGGGTATCCCTGATATTAAGGCCAATCTGTAGGTTGTACAGAAATGTAAAGGTATTAAAGGTATTTAGACAGTCCTCTGTAGTATGCAAAAATTAGGAAAATGCACTTCCAGGTCACTTACATGGATGGCCTTTAAATTGACAATACAATATAAGCAGTAATGTGGGCACAAACTATTCCCCCTCTGCCTGAAGGCTTTTACACCAGGGCAATATTAAGTTATGCTTCGATAGGAGTATTTATAACTGCTGGAGGCCCAGTCCAAAGGGTAAGTTAGACATAATTGAGGAATGCCAAAACTTTTGGTCCTCAAGGTGAGGAAGTTCTATTTCAACCATCTTTCTTAAAACCTCGAACAATAGTTATACCTCTCAGGTGCTGGGGCTCTGTGTAAATACTCCTGCCCTGGGACAATACAAAATCAGCACATAAAAGTTTCTGGTCACCTGATTAAAAGCAAACATATTATTGTGGGGTTTGTGATAAGTACTTATATGATAGGCTTGGTATTCTAAGGACAATGGGGATCATTGTCCTTAGAATTGATTGATAAAAGCTTATTTGGTTGCTATAGGTTACTGAACTGGGAGAACTATAATTAGTGTTAATGAGTACCATTAAGGAACAGTTAAATTCATTTTTACATTGCATTAAACTGTTTGTATAATTGATTTCTGTGTTTCTAGATTTTAGCTACCTGAAACCAAAGCTGTCTTCAGATTTTCCAGCCATCACAGACTGATCACTGTCTACCACACCAAAGTGACCCTTCCAGCCGTAAGTGGAGCCAACAGACCTTCACTGCTGTTATCCCATTTTTTTCCCATGTTTGGAATTTACTTTTTATTACAGAGTGTTTTTTAAAGGGCACCTGTTGGCAAAATATATTATCCCCAACCCAAGATGTGTACTCAGGTGTTTTTTTCTTAATTGTCCCCACCAGCACTAGGACACGATGTTAACTGCCATGTTGGGGCACATGCATGTGTATAATGTTCTTCTGATGTCATTAGCTCATTATGTGCATTTGTGTGCCCCAAAATGGCTGCTTGAACAGGGAGCTCCCTCTCGGCGTGGGTGGCCTAGCGCTGGCCGAGGACTTTATTACCGATTGGGGGCTATAGATATCATCTATATGTCATCTGTCTATCTTTTAATCATATCTTTCTCTCTTTTCTGTCATTTCCATGTTTGTAACTGTTCTTGGACATGTATAGCTTTTTTATAGTTGGTGTTAATGTAATAATAGGTTTACAATAAGGCCTGTAGGTTGTATGTCCAAAAGGATTCTTTCTGTCATCACTTCTGTTAAACCCTTGAGAATCGACTTGTTTTCTACAAACCCTTATGCCTGATATAAATGTCAGAGCAGATGCATTAATCACATTAAAAGGTATTTTCTATATGCTCATTAGCTGCCAATCCAGATGCTTCCACAAGAAATACTCATTGCTGTCAGCAAGGGATTTTGACTGCTAGTTGGCTTTAGAGGATGGAAAGGGTTATACTTGCCATCAATGAAATATTTCCCTGATTTTTTTTTCGGTATGTCCATCATGGCACACTTTGTAGCTAAAACAAAAATTGTAGTAAACTATAGTATCCAAATATTAGTGGTATTCAGCAATTGATGATTATTCTCTATTTACAGTAATAAACTTAAATAAAGCATTTGGTTCATAAGATATATCAGGAAATGGACACACATGGTAACTATGAATTCCAGAAATTATGAAAATTCAATAAAACACAATGAACATTTTAGAACATGAATGATCCTTTTTTAAGTTACAGTATTTTGCCATCTGTGTTTCATGCAAAATATTGTACTATAAAAAATTTTAGCATTTGAATTTTAATAAATAACCCCCTAAAACAAGTTAAACCAAGCAGCCTGGGACGACAGGCAGCAAAATAATTGTAGTTGGTGGTTTTTTATCTCGACAGGTTGCTATAGGCTCCCATGATGATCTAATATTTGACTAAAACATTTGGATCATCCCAATTTGGCCCAGTCTGTTGGTGATCCTTCAGTCTTTAAATAAATAAGTCATAAAAATTGCCCTTTTTTCATTTATAACCTTTGGAACACTCCAAGCAGTTCATGTTTCATGACTGGTTTGCATTCTGAAAGGACCTTTGACCTGTTTATATAGTACACAGAACAGGTAAGGAACTGAAATATTTATGATTTAGGGTAATGTTGATAATCAAATGCAAATTGATTGGGGAGATGTTTGAAGCACTTTACTCTCTTTATTGATACTGTTAGATGAGCTATTCACCTGATATCTATATCTATATTGGTAGAAAACCCTGATATGGTCAGAGATTGGTAATCAGACATGAGCAAGTCAATGATGTTTAGGGCCCATGAGTAGTGATGGTTGAATATGACCCTTTTCACTTCGCAGAAACAGAGAAAAATCTGCCAAATGCATTGAAGTCAATGGGTGACAATTTGACACAAATTGTGCATCAAAATTTTTCAGGAGTCTATGGGTGTTGTTTTGTGGCAAAACCTGGAGAAAAATTCACTAATCACTACTCGTGAGCTTATCTTTCTTAAAACAAGGTGGTTATGCCACAGATTTTATGTATTGATGTATGGGGTCCATTATCTGAAAACCTGTTATTCAGAATGGTCCAAATTATGGAAAGGATGTCTACCGTAGATTCCATTTTATACAAATTATCCAAATTTTAACAACATAATTGGAAAAAATATATAGTTGTGATTGCTGTGTTCCTCTTTATATTCACTGTATAATTTAGAGATGTGCACATTTTTTTTAGGTGTTGTATGTTAAATCCTATGTTAAAAGAAACCTAATCACCAGGTGTATAAGGAAACTGATCTCACAAGGGTGTGAGGGTGCAACAAAACTGCTGAAATACTGCACTATATAAAATATTCTCTGTTTTCCCCTCCTCGAGAGACATTGTCTCAAGAGGAACACAGCAATCACAACTATATATTTTTTCCACAAACCTGAGACTGAGGAGAGTCTGCGAATTGCGGAACTAGTGGGATATCAAGCCTTTTTGGGATTCAACCTTGTTGCTTAATTTAACAAAATAATTACCCTTTACTCTGTAATAATAAAAAGTACCTTCTAGTTGATACAAACTAAGATATAACGAATCCTTATTGTAAGCAGAATCAACCTAATGGATGTATTTAATATTTAAATTATTTTCTAGTAGACGTATGGTATGATGATTCAAATTACAGAAAAATCCCTTATACAGAAAGCCCCAGGTCCAGAGCATTCTGGATAACATGTCCCATACCTGTATCATGACCATGTAGATGTGTTTAGCATACCTGATTGAATACCATGGACAGCACTCTTCTGCTTTCCCTCTATTGGTGCTGGATTTCTATAAGTTGAGAGAAGATGGGACTAAGTACTCAGTGGTGTCATTTAGCTTGCTCTAAATTCACAAGGATCTTAATTTCAGATTTCTTTATTATTTTGCTGAATGTCATACACAAGTAAATACAAGAACTTTAAAATAGTAATGGTGTTCACATGTAACAGTGTTTACCTTATTAATTTATCTTAAGAACATTAAGAATATATAATATATTAATGTGTTTGGAAATACTTGCAGTTGACATTTTCTTTTATAATTATTTTAATTACAGAAAGCTAAAATGATAATATGTGTATCAAATGTTGCTGAGTTTTCCCTTTAGACTGAACTCTGATAAGATGTTTGAAGCAAGCTCTGTGTACAGAATTTCCTTGCAAGCTAGATTTTATTATCTATTCTAGCAGACAGCTGTTTTACTGGTGCTATGAACCTATACTAATATGATGAATAGAGTCAGCTCAAAGGCCAATGGGCACCTCCTTCCTAAAAAGATAAACAGAGTTATTTCATCTAGAAGTTGCCTTTCATTCCCTTCAAAACATACATGGGGAAACTGAAACCAGTTGGACTATCTTGCCAGACAAAAACATGTAATTTAATCTAAAGGGAATCATATATTTTTTTTAATTGTGCCTTATTTTTATACTTTTATTGCAAAGGCATACATTCTCTTCTTATATGAATATAAAGTGTGTAAATTAACATTAAGAGAGAATTCTCATTAGAACACTCCAAAAGTGTAGTGGATATATTTAGTGATGAGCAAAATTATTTGCAAGGTTTCCATATACAAAAGACACTGATAGACTCCAATAGGTGAAAAGAATTGTTGCATGGGGGAAATATTGTTGCCCATAGACTTTATTTGGACAATTAATTTGGCAAATTTATTGCTGTTTCTCAAATTTACGGTGATGTGAAATAGGTCAGAATTGCCCATTGCTAGATATGTTGTTTTAATTTGCATAGAATATCATGCTTTGATAAAATAAAATTCATCTGTTTGTAATATGCAATATATTTTCTTAGTATTTTGATTTTAATGACACTGTTTACACTGCAAATAATTCACTCCACAACATAAAATGTCATTCCTGAACCAGTAAGTGATAATATTGATGTTGAGATTGATGTGTAGGCGCCATCTCAGGTCATTTTGCCTGGTCATGTGTTTTCAGAAACAGGATAGAACTGCTTTCTGGCAGGCTGTTGTTTCTTCTACTCCATGTAACTGAATGTGTTGCAGTGGGACCTGGGATATTACTACTGATTGTTGTTCTTAAATCTACCAGGTAACTGTTATCTTGTTTTAGGGAGCTGATATCTGGTTACCTTCCCATTGTTCTGTTGTTAGCCTGCTGGGAAAGGGAGGGGGTGATATCACTCCAGCTTGCATTACAGCAGTAAAGAGTAACTGTTTATCAGAGCACAAGTCACATGACTGGGGCAGCTGGGAAACTGACAATATGTCTAGCCCCATGTCAGATTGAAAAATTTTAAATCTGTTAATTCTTTTGACAAATGGATTTCAGGTCAGAATTCTGCTGAAGTAGCACTCTTAACTGAAGTGCTTTGGGAAAAAAATTATTTTCCCATGACAGTATCACTTTAACATTTTTTGTGGGTATTTTCTAAAACTCTTTTTCTCACTATATTAAAAATATTTGAGAAGAATGCCCTTGATTTACCAATAAAGTGAAAGAAAAAAAGCATGTGCGGAAAATAGTTACAACAAAATCAGCATAAAATTAAATTGTGCAAGGTTTTCAAATCATCTCAACAAAAACTATCCCAAAAGCCTTGAGGATCATGAAGGAAAGAAACAGTTTCAAATTGTTAAAGGGACATTTGCCAAAACACTTTTTTTCAAAATCTTTTTTGGCATGTAAGAAATGATTGAAAAAGAATTTGAAATAATAGGTGAAAATTAGTAAGATGTGAAAAAATGTTTTCCGCTATTTGATAAATACATGCCAGATTCATCAAAATTTTACAATTCTGCAACAATTTTCTTAGCACATCAACATGTTATTGTTGTAGACCATTTATTTTTGTTCTTAATATTTATAATTTATTGATTACATTTTTTTAGGAGTGAAGATGCAGACATGGTGCAAGGAAACCATAGCCATTCTTGGAGTGATAGAAACATATCTATTAACTTAAATTCGTTTCTGAAAAAAAAAGTAGCATTTTTTGTTGAATTAACTAAGCTTTTGATGAATTGGCCCCATAACATGCAGTTTATTTTTCTCTCCCTATTTCCCTGATAATATAATAGAAGTGAATACAATTTGTTATTTTTCCAAATACTTACTGTACATTATGTCAGATTTAGCATCCAGATGCACTTAATTTTTTTTTTTGCCTATCATTAGAAGCTGGCAGGGTGAGATGAATAATGTTAAAGCAGCTTGATTTGTATGGATACCCATCTGGCTTTTTTTAAAGTTCTTATCTGTGAATCATTAAAAAATGAAATTGTTCCTCCCAGGTGGAAGAACAAAATTAAATGAGTTCTCAGTAATAAGGGCAAACATACTTTTTCTAATTATTTAGCAATTAATATAATACCCAACAGGCAATATCTTATGGCCATGGAGCGGCAACTGATCTGGAATTCTCTTAAAGGGAATTATACATCTAAATCACTTTAGATTGTGTAGACCCCGTCACAGTTAATATGTAAAATGGTATGTTCTTCACTGCATTAGTCAACAGGAAGGGATGTCCCTTCTTTGTAGTTTCAATTCAGTGGGGAATTGCTCCTCAATTCCAGAACATGCATGGAAAGCTGAGAGTTTTAGAACATATTTGTAAGTATCACAAAACCCTAGGGACATTATTGTAGAGAAAGACAATGGGGCGATAACAATGAAACATTGTTCCATACATCCATATATATATATATATATATATATATATGTATATTATATAATATATACACTTCACAAAGCTGGCATTTTGACAAAGGCTAGTGGATAAGTCAAAATTTTAGTCTACACACAATAAACAACCTGTTGTTTCACCTTAAAGGGATACTATCATAGTTAATGGTGCTTCTGTACTGAAATCCATTTTTCAAAAGAGAAAACAGATTTTTTGAAATCTGACATTGGACTAGACATACAATTTCCATGGTGTTCCATGCAGCCCATCAGCGCCTATCAACAGAACAATGGGAAGGTAACCAGATAGCAGTTCCCTAACATAACAGCTGCCTGGTACATATGAGAACAGCACTCAATAGTAAAATCCAGGTCCCACTGCAACTCCTTCAGTTACGTTGAGTAGGAGAAACAATAACTTGTCTGAAAGCAGTTCCATAGTGCAGCACTGGCTCTTTCTGAAAGCACATGACCAGGCAAAATGACCTGAGATGCACCTACACACCAATATTACAACTAAAAAAATACACTTGTTGGGTTAGGAATTTAATTTTACATAGTAGAGTGAAACAGTGTCATTTTGAAATAAAAACTACACCATAAAAAAAGCCCTATAATTCTGGAATGCAAGCCTGTTTATTTAAATAAAACAAAGAGATAAGGTACACAGCCTTCAGTGTTCTCTTCATCACTGCAAGCCTGTCATCTGCGCTTCTACTACATATGTGCAGCTCTGTGTATTGAGACTATGGAGACGGCTGTTATGAGGACATCAGCAGGGGGCTAATGAAAAGGCTTTGTTTATTTTAACGAATTGCAAGTGACTGTAGCCAAAATAAATATAATCTTCCCTTTATATTAGTCATTACAGATGATTTTACCTACTAACAATGATTAAGCAGTCCTGGTGGACAGGAAATATGGCTGATCTCCAATGATTTATCCTAGAATTACAATAAACAGATGCAAAAAAAAAAAAAAGATTCAGTGTGTTAGAATTATTTATGATGGTGTTTATAAGAATCTGTCTAATAAGCTCAATGTTCCCGGCTATGTGCGAGGAAAAAAAATATTTTGTGTGCACATTTTAAACATTTTTTTAAAACTGTGTACACAGGTCAGAATAAATGCAAAATGTAGTGTTTTCACACACAACCGGTTGTGTGTGCCTGCCTCAAAATTTGTGCACATACCCAAAAACATTTCTAAAGAGTATAAAATCTGAAGGGGATGTGTTTATACAGTTTACTTACTTCCAGTATACATCAAAACGAAAGAATCTCTGCAAGCCAATGGATGGTGGTGGGGGTAACCACTGTTTATAGTCAAGAAGAAATAGTCTTTATCAATTTTTTATTTTAAGAAGTAAACAGATCTTGTATGCTTGTGAGGATAGAGACATCTATGAGACAGAGGGTTTCCAAATTATCATCAATAATGTTGGCTAATTTGCCAGCTGGATTTTTCTAAGGAAATGACTTGATTTAATTCTTGGCTAATTTATGGCTGCCGGAAACCTCATTTGCATTACTCCGACACTATAACATAAATGGTTTCCACTCCAACACGGGAACCCAAATAAAGCTAAAAATTACCCACTGCATTTTAATCACTGTCTATGCATAAATTAAGAGGATGATGGCAAAATCACTAATTGAATGAAAATAAATTTAGAGACTGTGCAACTCTATGGGGTAGATTCACTAAAGGACGAAGTGGCTAACCCTAGAGACAATTCCCCAGCATTGCCATCCACAGGGACATTGCCTATTCACTAAAAGGCACCAATTTGATAGCAAAAAAGACCATTGCTAATGTTCGCACTTCTCTCTGACGAAAGGTCGTTACTCCACAAATTCAGTAAAGTGCGGATTTTACTGAACTGTACATCTTTCGGCAGATTTGACTTCAGCACCTCAGACCAGGCGGAGTGCTAAAAAAAATTAGATCTTACTCAATCTTATGTCAATTACATAATATCCTGTGTGCAGAAAATGCATTGAAATTCAAAAAAACGCTGACGACTTGTATTTTTTTTAATGGGGTTTGCCTGCAAAAGTCCTAACTTAAACCTTTTTTTAAATGCGAAAAACCCAGATAGTAACTAATATTTAAGAGAATAGAAAAACTGTTTAACAAACTCCTCCCTAAAAATATTCATATGTAAATTGACTTTTTTTTTTTAAGAAAAGTTTTGAATTTGTCCTTTAATACAAAGGACCTATTCACTTTCAGTGGTGAAAGGTTGTTTATCATGGTTTGGTCAAGAGTTGCCAACAGGAGAATGTTAATAAATAACTCACATTAGTTTTTGCTTTTTTTATGATGCTTCAGACCTGAGTCTTGTGTCCATCTCACCATGCAACATGGGGTTACAGAGCTTGATTATTTATGTCATGTAATGAGTTGGGGATGGCTAACCATTAATAAATTAGAATTTGCTCATCTTTTGTTTCTTTACAGAAGACAGCTGAAATGAGGATAATAGTTGATTTAGTAGAAAAAAAAAAAACATATGCAGGTATGCAACCGGTATCCAGAATGCCTGGGATCTGGTTTTCTGGATAGCAATTTTTCCTTAATTTGGATGTTTATACTAGTGATGTTCAGGTCGTGTAAAAACCCACACCTGACCCTAAACTCTCCCACCACCCGCGCCCGCCCAAGTCTGACTTCCAGATTTAATGAATAGACCCGCGCTGACATGCCCCACCGGAAGCCGACAGTGTAAGGTGGTGGGCGGGGAGAGCAGGAAGAAGCGCTCTACATGGACCCACCTCCCACAAAAGGGGGCCCACACATCACTAGTTTATACCTTAAGTCTATTAGAAAATCATGTAAGCATTAAATACACCCAATAGGCTGTTTCTGCTTCAGACAATGATCAATTATATCTTAGTTGGTATCAACTACAAGCTACTGTTTTATTATTACAGAGAAATAATTTTTTTAAAAAATGCGGCTTATATAATTATAAAAGAGTCTATAGGAGACAGCCTTTCCATAATTCCAAATTTTTTGAATAATGGGTAATGGGATAACAGATCCCATACATGTAAGTTGTTTCTTTTTTATCCCACTTAAAGGGGACTTGTCACCTTAATGACAATCCTTAATTTACCTTAATTCAATCCTATTGTATGATGTTAGTCAGGCAAAATAAACTTCAATTACACTTAATAAATTATTTCAGTCTTGTTTTCTTTAGTCTTGGAATTATACAATTACATCAAGCAGGCAGGCGTCATTTTGTGGACACAATTATTAAGTCAAAGTTTGCATCATGCCAAAATCATGTTTACGTGCCAGAATGGGGAACCTGATTCCCAGTGTCATCTAGGAAGTGAAGAAGAGAGAGTGAAAGTAATTGCCTAAAGAATAGAGATGGGGCAGGCAATATATGCTAAAATTTTCTAAATGAGTTTTTCACAGGTATGGATGTTTTAATAAAATAGTAAAACAATAATTTGGACTTTTATTATACAGTTTTTAATGTCTGGGTGACAGGTCCCCTTTAAATGTTAAAAACAACCATTAAAAAAGGAGGCTTTCAAACAGTTCAGTCACCTATAGAAGTCCAGTGGGTTCCCTTTGTCTTTGCACATCCTTAGTGACAACTCTGCTCATTGAGGCAATAACGTGCACGTAGTCAAGCATTAAACATTTAGGGGCAAATTTACTAAAATTCCCCTAAAATCCCTCGAAATTCGATAAGCATTCGACTATTTAGGTTTAGGCTTTAATTTCCTCGATTTCTCGATGAAATAGTACGATCGAATACTGATCGTTCATTCATGAAAAAATCGTACTTTTTCCTTCGAGTCTCTGAAAAATTTGTACGATTCGAACGATCGATCTTTGCAAAAGAAGACTTTTTTTTGGGGGGGGGGGGGTTCCCATAGGCTTCTATTGGTATTTGGTAGGTCCAATCTGGCGAAGTAGGCATTCGAATAATTTTAAAATTTTAAATCCTTCGAACATCGAATGATCGAATATTCAATCATTCGATCTATTCGATAATTCGAATATTCGATATTTGATGATCGAAGATGCCAAATTAGCTTATTCGATCCTCCGAAAAAATTGTACGATCGGTATTCGATCTAATTTGATCGAACTTCGATCTCTTCTCACGAGTTTTGTAAATGTGCCCTTTAGTTACCGAATCAGGGGCATTGTGAGGGTTCTTGCCCCCCAGAGGTGGCCTTTTTGATGCTGCCCCCCTCTCAACCAGCACATGCTATTTAGAGTGCTGGTGGGGTGTAGGAGGGGACGCATCGCTAGTATGGAAATTGCACTAGCAGAGCCAAAACACAGATTTAAGAATCTGAATTTCTGCTCTTAAAGTTACCATGAGTGCCTTTTTTGCTGCCCCTGGTAACCTGCGGGCTGCTGAACTGTTTTGGGCTTGATGAACTTCGGCCAGTATATTTGGCTAGCACCATATAGCAAAAGATTTCCCAACAACCTTTGGAAAGACATTAAAAGGCTCTTCTTCTTTTATTACATTTGTCCTGATGGGAAATGCAGTGAGCTTTATGTTCTGCATTGTTACACTATGTTCCAGCCTCAGAGATCTGCCCAGCTTCTATCTATTTTTGGGCTGCTTACAATCTATGCACTGGCACTCAATGCAAATCTTACAAAGATGCACAAGCCGTCCCCTCGATGACAGTTTTTGCAGAAATGCCCTGCACCTCAAAGTTTAAATTAAAAAGCATAAAACTTTATAGCTACCAAGGTATTTACATAATAATGTGCTAATGGTGGAGACGTCCACATGAAATATATATTGTCTAGATTGCATCTTTCACTCGGAGCACGAACAGAATTTTCAAACGAGGTCATGTGTTTGGTCAGTGCTAAGTGAAGTGATGTAATATCTTGGCATGAGCCGGATCTCTGTTGCTATCTGGATTAGCAGAGGAAGATAAAATGGCTAATGCGACATTCTTATGCACTTTGTGCCATTGACAGAGGAAGGATAACTTTATTCTCTTTATTTCCAGATTTAAAAATAAAAAAAGATAAAGAAGAAATTGATGATTAAAACATAATAGTCTCCTGCTCGATTGGAAGCCAAAATGAACAAAAAGTTTATATTATCCTCTATGAAGAGGTTTTATGGTTTTATTCCTTTGAAACTTGAATACTTTGAAATGATATCATTAGATTGGTTTATTGAGGATTTATTTTGAATAATGACTATGCCAGTACAGACCAGAATGTTTCACCACCAACAAGCAGGTTCTCAACCCAAATGGCACTATATCTATCTATCTATCTATCTATCTATCTATCATCTTTCTATCAGTTTTAAGAACAGTACAGGACCTGTATTCCAGAATTCTCTGGACTTGGGGTTTGCCGGATAATGGCTATTACTGTAATTTGATCTTCCTATCTTAAAGGAAAGATACCAAAACAGTTTATTGCAAATTAGTAATGGGAGAATTCGCCACAGGTGAATAAATTCGTGAAACAGCGGCAACATTTCGGCTGACAAAAATTTGCCAGAGTCTCGTTTTGTACGCTGGCGTCCGTTTTTTGGATGCTGGTAATGGGACGCCCATCAGATGCAGTGGCGTTTTGTGAATTTTTTCGCCGTTTTGCGAATTTCTCTAGAAATTTGCAAAAAATTTGGCGAAGCGAAACGCCACTGATTCGCTCATCACTATTGCAAATAGATTAGCTACAATAGTGCAAGCTATAACACTATATTTTTTCTGCAGAATTATTTAACATACCTGAGTAAACAGCTATAGAAGCTTTCTCTGTTTGTTTAGGATAGCAGCTGCCATATTAACTTGTTGTGACATCACTTCCTGCCTGAGACTCTCCCTGCTCACTCACTCATAACTCTGGGCTCAGATTACGGGGAGGGAAGAGGGAGAGAGGAGCAAACTGAGCATGCTCAAGCCCTAGCCCTGGAGTTTTATGCTGAAAACAAGAAGTCTGATACAGAAGCCCATGAATAGACAATAGAAGGAAAGAAATATGATGTTTCTTTTGACAAATGACTCATAGCAGCATTACTTTCAGGGTTTACTGGTGTATTTATATAGACCTTTTTGATAAAGGCTTAATTTTAGCCTTTCTTTCTCCTTTAAGACTACTAGAAAATCATGGAAACATTAAATAAACCCAATAGGCTGGTTCTGCTTCCAATTAATTAAGGATTAATTATACAGGTTACCTATGATTACGTGTAGCAACACACGAAACGCGTTAGGTGATATGTGTGTGGAATAAAGTTTTTTAACTGAAGCATACCCTTGTCCGGTGGATCCTTGGAAGTGCATGCCAAAGGTGGAAGTATTACGGAGTATCCTCCCCAGGCTACGGGTTCGGGGCATGGCACCCGGGCCACGAACAAGGAGGGGTGAGTGCCATTGAAACTGTTTTCAATATTGAAAGTTAATGCGGAGGGTTCGGGGCAAAGGCACCCGAACCACAGTGCTCTCCTGGTGAGCATTTAGTGGGAACGAAACTTAGTGGATGGTTCAAGAACTTAATAAATTGCACCAGGAGAAAAGACATTTTGAGCTAGGAGCACATGTACTTTGTTTGTTTTAATTATACAGGTTTCCACTTGCTGGGTTTCAAACTCTGGACTTTGTGCTGAGCTAACTGTGCACTTACCTGTTGTGTCACTGGAGGTCTGAAGTCTATTATTTATCTCTCCGCCCTTCTCGTTATCCCCATCTGTTTCTCATGATCCGATCCTGGTCCTTGATAAGCCTGCCCTTGACCTCTGTCCAGTGCTTGGTCATTAAGCTGTTCCCATGACCTTGCTGTTGGTTCCTGTATTCGTCTGATCCTGTTTCAAGTTCCTAGTTGCTGAGACACGCTGTGTTCATTATTCCAAGTCAAATTCCAGTTTCTACCTTGCTCCTGTACCCTGTTGTCCCTCCTTGCTCTGCTTTTGGATTCCCTGGTTTAGACTCCTGGCCTGTCCCTGACTTCATTTGTCTGCCGCCTGCCTTGACTCTTTGGCCTGATTCTGGACTTTTCTCTGCCTGCCACTTTTGCAAATTCAAGTTTATATTTAAATTGTGAGCACAGTGGGGCTCATTTATCAACACTGGGAAAATTTGCAGTTACCCAGAGCAACCAATCAGTGATTAGCTTTTAACAGTCAGCTTCAGGCCTCTCCTATTCATATTCCCATTCATGTCTCTTATTCAAATCAATTCATGATTGCTAGGGTAATTAGGACCCTAGAAATCAGATGACTTAAATAGCAAACTGGGGAGCTGCTGAGCAAAAAGTTAAATAAATAAAAAAACACAAATGATAACAAATGAAAACCAATTGCAAATCATCTCAGAATATCATTCTCTACTAAAAGTTAATTTAAAGAAGAACAACATCTTTAAATATGGCCAGTTGTTGCTGAAAAAGCTTCAGTTCATAGTCATTGCTACCCGTTGTATGTAGCCAGATGCTGACTGTGCAAACTGTAATGTGCTTAAGAGGGAAAATAGATCTTTATTTTATCACTTTTTGAGAAAAAACTGCCTCTATTTTAACAAAAAAGGGCATTTGAAGTGATGTCATTTGTGCCTGATGTTAAAATGTGCCTCTTTTTCTGATGTGGTGTTAAAGTGTTACATCAAAGGTGCCGCTCAGATCTGAGCACTCGGAGAGGGGAAATGGAGAGGCCCCCAATGACTAAAAGTTGTACAGAGCATTTTATGAAAGCAGAAAATGGCCTTTCTCCCCTGACAAATGGTTCAAAAAATAACCCTTAGAATAGAAGCGTCCCACCACACAGAATACAAATGTGGCGACTGTCAATCGTTGTTCCCTCTTGTATTTTCTTGTGGCACATTTTTATTAACCCCTTAGCTCATGCTAAAGACTGAAGCAATGGGAATGGGTCATATTTATGGAACATTACAGGGATGCCATCATTGATGTAAAAATGTGCTTTTGGGTTGACAAATGAAACCATAGCCCTGTTTGATTTTTTTTGCAGTTTTGCAAGTTCTTTGGCAAAAAACAGGCCAGATTAGCTCATCACTAATGGTATTCTATGCATTTAGGTTGTAAGTTTAAGTTTCAAGATTTCAAAACTAGGTTAAATCCAATTAGGTCTATTGTAGAATATCTAGTTAGGTCTATTGTAGAATATTGATTTATATGTATATATATATATATATACTTCTGTAGCTTTATTGCAGATTTTTTAAGAAAAATGCATCACAAATGATTTCTTTCTCTTATAAATTGATCCTGACTGTTGCAACTAAAGCTCCTTATTTTGTTTCTATTTTGCAGTTTGTCTATATCAGATTTGCGTTTGCAGGCGGGGGCACGCTTTAACGCTGGAGATCAGCAATTATTTAGAAAGCTCTGAAATTATGGAAGTCAGTGCCCCATAGACTCCATTTTATCTACATAATCCACATTTTTTTACAATTATTTCCACTTCCTCTTTAATAATAAAGCAGCACATTGTACAAGATATAAACTAAGATATAATTAAGATATAATTAATCCTTATTGAAAGCAAAACCAGTATGTTGGGTGTATTTAATGTTTACATGATTTTCTAGTAGATTTAGATGATGAAGCTGAATATCCAAACTATGGAAAGATCTATTATCCGTAAAGCCCTAGGTCCTGAGCATTCTTGATAACTGGTCCCATACAATTCAAATTCCTCTGGGGTGAACACTGATTTAATTATTATAATTATTATTAAGTTTAATACGTGTTCCAAAAAGATGCTCAATGAAGTTGTCAAGGATGCATCAATAATAGTATGGACCTTATATACATTAGGTGTTGAGAGACGGTTATTTTGTTTATAACACAACAATAGTAGGTCTTTAGCCTGAACAACATTTACTAGAACCCTGAGTCTGCCATCAGCATCCTGATTATGTGTCTACCAGAGCTGTATTCTAACTATACATTCTGTAGACGTACAGCCCACAAGCTCTAATGAGTAGGGCTGCATTTATCTCTTTTTTTCAACAATTTTTTTTATGTAATTTGTGTGTGTGATATGTACAGACTTCTTTTGCACATCACTTAGAATTAAGATATGCAGAAAATTTCTGACCCACCCATTCACCCT
>CM044440.1:9832560-9851983 GCA_024363595.1 Xenopus borealis | reverse complement strand
TTTCCTCATGACCTTTATCCCTTTAAAGCGTTGAATTAATATATGGAGTATATGGGAGATGGCCTTTTGAGTAATCCAGAGCTTTCTGGACTGGTTTTCTGATAACATATCCAATACCTGTTATTAGAATATTTTTTTTTGACAAAAACATGTGGGGGTTCAGACATTCCATGATGGATTCAAGCTATTGGACAATCTACTGTATTTACTCAATTCTCAATTTAAAACAACGTGCGCATGGCTACTTGGTGTGACTTTTGCACTTGGCTATTCACACGCCTCAAATACTAAATTATTTGGGGTTTTATCAACAGCCCCCTCAAGGGCTTCTCTGATGCTTGGGACCTGGGGCAGTTGCCTTGTGTGTCCCAAGCCTTGATTTTAGCTTAGATTAGCCCAGTCACTTGCAGCTTGCACCATGGAAATAGCTCTGACAACCAGAATTCACAGCACGTGGAAAAAATTCAGAAGTCTCGCAATAAAATCTGCCACTCTAAGGGCCCTTACACACGGGCGTTTTTACCTGCGCTCCCCTGCGTTGCATTTCGCTGTGTTCAGCCGCAGGGGAGCGCAGGTATAGATGCACTCAATTATTTTCAATGGGGCTGTACTCACACGAACGCATGTAGGCGCCGAACGCAGGAAAAATGCAGCATGTTGCGTCTGAAACTGCGTTCGGCGCTTACACGCGTCTCGTGGGTACAACCTCATTGAAAAGAATGAGATGCGTCTAGACCTGCGGCTGAACGCAGCCAAACGCAACGCAGGGGAGCGCAGGTCCAAAACGCCCGTGTGTAAGGGCCCTAAAGGCAGAATAGAATATATTATGCCGTGAATTCCCCCCCTTTCTAATTAATAGGGATTTTGTTGTGGAGCTAAAACAGACTAAATATAAACAGCTGTATAGTACTTCATTAAGCTGCCAGTGATTTTCCCATTGATTAGTCTCAGGGCTAATGCTGGTTCATTCCTCATTTCACCACTAATTAACATCAGCTCCTGACCACTTTGTCTGTGCACTCACACTTAATCCTGAGTCTTGCTTTGTATAGAGAATATTTTGTTCCAGATTTATTTAACAGCAACCACTCTTTTTACAGGTATATTATAGGACAATTATGTTATATCCCAGCATGTTTTCACATATTAAAGCTGATACCCAGCAATCATAACATGTTGTGGAAACCCTGGAATTACATTGGCGCTCATCACTACTATACAGAAGGAGGGGATAACCTTTCATCCCTTTTACCTTTCAGTTTTTGTTTTATTACCCTTCCCAGTCTGTCTTTTTCAATTCTGCAGGTGAAAATGCTATCTGGTCGTTGACCCTGTTTGGTGACCCTGATAAATAAAGCACACAGCCAAGACTTTATTTTAAATGAAAAATAAACTCTAAAAATGATGTCAAAAATGCCATATTTTATATACTGAACTTATAGAGCCAGCCTAAAGTTTCAGGTTCTCAATAGCAGCGTAGGGACCCGTAGGAGTTAAACTGCCCTACCCTTATTTTCATTTACTAGGCAAAAGCCTGTGTACAGTAGCTCAGTATCATTGGCCAGAGCTGTATTGACTAGTGATGGGCAAATCTGGGGCGTTTCACTTCGCCAAATATTTTTTGCGAAAAGGCAAATAATACGCAAAATGCTGCTGGCGTCTCGTTTTGGACGCCGGTGAATTTTCGCCAGGTGAATTTTGCCATATTGCCTGTAGTATAGGGATCCCAGCGGAGAGGGAAAAAGGAGAGATGATTGCCCTGAGGTTGATCCAGAGATCACTACTGGAATATGCTGCAGAGGTGTAAAGCTGCATTTGATGTGATCTGATCCACTGTGAAGTGAGTAAACCTGGGGACATTGTCTATGACTAATGAACACTTCTTTGTTTGCACCATAAGAACCTCCTGGCTCCCAATCATTTTGCACGCACAGTAGTCTGGAAGTTGTAGTTATACAGCGTCTGTAAAGGGATGCTTCCACTTAGAGAGGGCCCCAATCCCGAAGAGAGAGTCCAATGTAACCCATGCTTCTACCTTATCTGGACATCAATCTGTGGTTGGGATTGTCCAGATTAGCGTTAAGCAGCAATGATCCAAGACTTCACTTGTCACAGGGGGTCACCATCTTGGAAAGTGTCTGTGACACTCACATGCTCAGTGGGCTCTGAGCAGCTGTTGAGAAGCTAAGCTTAGGGGTCGTCACTAATCATCCAGCAGAAAATTAGGTTGTGGTTGCCTTGGGCTGGTACAGAAGCCCACAACATAAAACTTATTTAGTTTTAGGCTTACTTACTCTTTACTTCTCCTTTAAGATCATTGTTCTTCTTTGTAATGACTTTTGTTTATATTTTGACAGTAACGGTTGGTTTTTTATACCTTAATTCTACTAGAAAATAATATAAACATAAATTAACCCAATAGGCTGGTTTTGCTTCCAATAAGGACTAATTATATCTTAGTTTGTAATAAGTACCAGCGACTGTTTTATTATGAAAGAGAAAAAGGTAATCAATTGATAGTGATTTATTTATTTTATTTATTTATTTTGATTTATTTATTCACATGCGGTGAATTCACAGCGAATTCCTGAGATTCGCTGCAGGCGAATAAACTTGTCTCGTTTTGGCCATGCACATCCGCCAATGGGCGCCTGCGTCCAAAAACGGACCTGCGCATCCAAAACGAGACGCTGCAGCATTTCACTAATTTTTCTCTGTTTTGTGAATTTCTAGAGAAAAATTCAGCGAAGCATAAAGCCCCCGATTCGCCCATCACTAAAAATGGAGTCTATGGGCCACATCCTTTCCATTATTCTTTATGGATAATGGGTTACCGGATAACGGATCCCATACCTGTACCATCTTTTGTCTTCCTCTAGTCAGGACCCATATTGGATTATAAAAGGTTGGGGACCCCTGCATTAGATTGCCCCTAATGGAAAAGAGATGATCAGACTGAAACAGCCTGTGAGATTTTCATTTGACTTTACAGAGTTCTAACCTGGAGACTTCCAGCGTTGTTCTACAGAGGGAGAGAAAAATACATCATGTAGGATAAAATAATACAACTCTTATATTCTGTTATATATCCCACGTTATAGGACTAAATCCTTATTTTTTTTTTCATTCTGTTCTGATAAGTTTTATGTGAGCTGCTTTACTCGTTTTTATTGATGCTCCCTGCAAAAGGCTTTTTCTTCTTCTCAAGTACTTTTGTCCTGAAGAGCCTGTCACAACGGGCAGTAAAAGACGTTGGGGCTGATTTATACAGATACAAGTAAAGTTTTAAGACAACTAAAAATGGTCTTTATATGTAATCACTGGGGATCAATAATGGCCCCTGTCACAGCTGTCGATGGCGGCATTTGTAAGAGGTTTGTGGGATTGTTTTCTTTTTATAGGATCTCACTTTAACAAATCTGAACCTTGAAAAGTCACCAGTGCTGCAATTTATCAGATATCCCCATGCTGATGCATTCATGGTAGGACAGAAGGGGCATTTAATCTGAACCCTCCAGCCTCCAAAGGCCCAAAGTGTCCTTGATTAAATAACATATTAAATGCAAGTACTCTGTGCTCTAACTGATCGGCATTTACATTACAGATGTAAACCCACAGCCCTTTAGATGTTCTTAAACTCCAACTCCCACCGGTTATCTGACAACTGACAATACTGGACTATGGTAAAAGGGATCCTGTCATGGGATAAAAAAAATTTTTTTTCAAAATGCATAAGTTCATAGTGCGCTCCAGTAGAATTCTGCACTGAAATCCATTTCTCAAAAGAGCAAACAGATTTTTTTATAGACATATTGTCAATTTCCCAGCTGCCCAGAACAGAACAATGGGAAGGTAACCAGATAACAGCTCCCTAAGTAGATCTAAGAACAGCACTCAATAATAAAAACCCATGTCCCACCTCCTGGGCCACCATCAGTGGGGGACAGGGGGGACAAGAGTCCTGGGCCCGGCACTTTTCAAAGAGTCGGGCCCCCCTTACGAGCGCCAAAGCCATGCCGCCTCCTTCCGATGCCCTAAGCAGCTGAATGCGGAAGTGCCGAAAAGAAACAAAGTCCTGAAGTGGCGGAAAGACCCGAAGTCACGAAGGAGCCGACACTGAATCAGGGGTGGGGCTTGGGAACCAGGGTGGGCGTCCCTGCCCAACGCATTCTATTCAGTTACGTTGAGAAGGAAAAACAACAGCCTGGCAGAAAGCAGTTCCCTCCTAAAGTGCTGGCACAAGTCACATGACCAGGGGCAGCTGGGAAATTGACAAAATGTCTAGATCCATGTCAGAATATAAAAAAAATCTGTTTTCTCTTTGAGAAATGGATTTCAGTGCAGAAGTCTACTGGAGCAGCACTATTAACTGATGTGTTTTGAAATCTATGTTTATTAGCATTGAGCCTGCACAGAATAAAGTCCTGGAAACATTGTGGCTTTTGATAGGCCCATATTAAATTGTGGAACACTGGTATACAGTAGCTCCAGGAGCTGGAATATTGTCCTGGTACCGTGACTGCGTACCGTGACATTACCAAATGGGTAATGTCAAATCATGACAAGATGCGCCCATCACTACCTATGTCTAAGTGTTTGTAACACAAAATGCGTAAGGCTGTGGACACAGTAAACCTTTTTGAGATTGCCTTCATTAGTATTTTTCGGTTTGTCCACTCCCCATGCTGAGGGCTCAGGGCAGTGCACCAAATGTGGTGAGTCCACTTTGTGAAAAACTGAATTGGAGTTGGTGTTAGCTGTAGCTATAGCCCCAAATGGGTAATGTCAAATCAGACAACAGACATGGTTAGCTGATAACTAACAGTCATGGTTTTTATTGACCTAATAACAAACTTAACTTAACAATATGGGGGTTATTTATTAAAATCTGACTTTGTCTAACAATTTATAAAAAAAACCAACCAAAATCACTCTGCCCAATTTTAACTTATTTATTAATAAAATAACTTGATTTAATGGGATCGTTGACAAACCTGAATTGTGTAGCTCTAGATCATTTACACCTGAGCTCATTACACATAGGGGTTGTGTCAGGTGGGCCTGTGGCTCCCACGAGGGAGTTAGTCAGGACCAAGGAGGAAGCCCTTCTGAGAGTCCAATACAGGGTACAAAGGAATGATCCAAAGAATAATCAAAAAGTCCAGGCAATAGTTCAGACAGGCAGGCAGCAAAGATCCATTAACCGGAAACAGGCAAGGGTCAATATCAAGTTCAGACATCAATAATAGCACCCAAGAACACCAATCTACATGACCTATACTTGGGCACCATTGTGGCGTCTTTTTATTTTGAATTTGGTGCCTAAACGGGTGCAGACATTGCAACGCGCAGTGCGTCTGTTTACGATGCAGTGACATGACCGCCTCGGCGCCACTACCAATGTGGCGGCCATGGGCGCAGCCAATTTAGGAGCGATGCCAGAATGACAAGATGCGCCACCCGGAGCTCCTGGAAATGCTCCGGGCGGCATTCATGACACATTGGTCTATGTGGAGAACCAAGTAATTGGATCACTGGACCAAAATGGCACTCATTTAAAGCTGGGTGTATCCTTATATTAATTATGCCTTACTAAACAAACTTATTAAAGGTATACAAAAATGTCACCCAATTAAAGATGGGTGTAGCTCTATATCATTTACACCTGAGCTCATTACACATAGGGGTTGGTCTATGCGCATAACCCAGTGATTGGATCACTGTAAAATTGATGTGTTGTTGTGATTTGTGCACATATGTTTAAATACTTGTATGTATAGTTTGGTACATTTAGCCTATGTCTAGTGATTGGTGAATCTATACCATTTCACTATGCCAAAAATTCGCGAAACGAGTCGCGGCATGGTTTTTGTCGCACGCCACAACATTTTTGACGCGTCACATCGTTTACATCACACGTCACATAATTTTTGACGCGTCGCGTCATTTTAGACGCGTGACTCGTTTTTTTTTGGTTTTTTTTGACGCCAGAGAATTTTTGGCAGACGAATTTTCTCGGGCGTTTCGTTTTCGAATCGCGGGTATTCGCCGCAAATTTGCGCCTGGTAAATAAATTCACCCATCACTACCTATGTCTAAGTGTTTGTAACACAAAATGCATAAGGCTGTGGAGACAGTAAACCTTTTTGAGATTGCCTTCATTAGTATTTTTCGGTTTGTCCACTCCCCATGCTGAGGGCTCAGGGCAGTGCACCAAATGTGGTGAGTCCACTTTGTGAAAAACTGAGTTGCCTAAATTTTTTGGGCTTCTCCTAGAATTGCTCAAATTTTTCAAATTGTTGCCCCTAAACTCAGAAACTTGCGAAAACTCACGAAGATCCTGATATCTTCAGTTTGAGATAGGCGCCTCTCCCTTTGACTTATGCAGGACCTCAACAGGTTTGAGATGAAGAATTTTTGGATTCCGGGTTTTGCAGCATTAGGGTATCACAAATCTAGAAAAAAAATGTTTTTCCTCTAAAAAAAATCAAATTTCTAGTGAAAAAACTAAAATTGTTCAAGTTTTTTCCATTCGGACTTAATAAATAACCCCTTGAATTTAAACATCAATTTTCATAACCCCTTTCATGTTACTCATCAACATTTCCTAACCTCTCTTCTCCTGACGAGTGCTCAGAAAAATTGCCAATAAAAGCTGCAACCAACAAATAAATGAGTAACGATGGAATACACAATAAAACCCAAAACAGCATAAATGAGTAAAATCACAATGAAGAAAGAAACTGGGAGAGAGGGAAGGATGGAAGAAGGTGACTATGACTGTGGTTCATAGAGGATGCAGGGAGTTGTAGTTTGGGAACAGTGGAAACACCACAGGAAGTGCACACAAATTCCATGTCTGTTGGCTGCTGTAGGATTTGCTGTGTTTTCCAATTATTTTAAGATTCATTAGGGCAGGATTTTGTTTCACTGTTCTATTCTTTACCGGATGACCTCACAGACTGAGTCCCTTTGATGGCATCCAGTTTCCATTCCATTCACAGAGGAGAGGGATCATATCACACAGCCACTTAGAAACACAATGATCTTAACCCCCTGAGAATGCAAACACTTTCTTAGTCAGATCTATTGATCGGTGCCTCTATTTCTGGCTTTCCATTCTCTCACCAGCCACTTGCAGAAGCTGGATGATCTTACAGATCACGTTGGGAGCTCACAATCATACTGGGGCCAGTACTGATGCCACAGAAGGTACATGGGATTTTATCTATGTCTGTAAAATTTCCAGATGGGAAATGATATACTCAAACTCTTTTTGTTTGTGGGGATCCCCAGTCCTCCTCAGACAATGCATCTGCTGTCGAACCCTTCTTCAGTTGCCAATAGAAAAACCAACATGACAGTGGTTCCTGTGCTCAAGAATAAACATAAAGTCAGACAGATGTACAGATAAGGGATCTATGTAATATAAGGTGCACAATTTGCTATAGTTCTTAACATTGGTTCTTAACATCTATAACAACCAATTAGAAGTTAGCATATTCTTAAAGCCATTTGTGTCCATACATTCACCAGTGTAGCCCTTTAGCCAGCTCTGATGAACTGCATGCAATTGACCACTGCCATGAACTTGGACCTTCCAGGGTTCCCTTAGCTGTAAAAATTAAAAAAAAAATCTATGTTTTTTTTTAACTCCAAAAATTTGAGATTTATAAAGTCTAAAGACTACAAAAAAATCTAGTACCAGAATTATTGAACGGCCATCTCCCATGGACTCCATTATAATCAAACTTTTCTTTTTTCTCTATAATAATAAAACAGTAACTTGTACTTCTTCCCAACTAAGATAAAATTAATAGGGATGCACTGAATCCTGGATTCGGTTTGGGACTCGACCTGAATTTGGCCTTTCTAAGCAGAATTCGGATTCGGCCTAACCCCTCTGCCTGGCCAAACTGAATCCTTATTTGCATAAGCGGGATGGGGAGGGAAATCGCGTGACTTTTTGTAAGTAAAAATACATATGCAATTATGCATTATGATTCGGCTCAGTAACCAGCCTAATCTTTCGCGAAGAATTCAGGGTTTTGGCCGAATACAAAATAGTGGCATTCTGGATAACAAATCTCATACCTGTACCTCTAAAACCACTAAAATTTGACCTTTGATAAATAGGCTTCTAAGTGCAGTTATATACACCAACCACTGGTAGTGGTGCCACTGGATCCAAATGTAGGGTTCAAATGTACAACAACTTGTATCTAATTCTATCCATATCATTGCACAAGGCTCATGTTGTGGTAGAAGCAGCATCTACAATATACTGAGAAACCAGTTGCATTGTGGGTAAATATTTTGCATATTGCACCATGTTCTTTAATGAGCCTTTAACAGCTCCAATCTTTTCTCCCAGTGTCAATTAACTGGTTGCACCAATTACCTTGAATGAGCTGCAAGGCACCTTGTGAAGCACTATAGCTTTCCTCTCTGCGGGACAGTCCCAATTTAGAATTTTGAAATGAAGCATTGAGGGAGAAAAAATATTGCATATTGAGGTGATATTTTGTATTTTAGCCTTTGTTAGTAAATCACTGCTGTATATCAGCTAGTATTTTCTCCTCTTTAAAAAAGAAAAAATACTAATATTTCCCTCAACATCACCAATAGGTGATAGTATGGCAAAAAACACCCCAGAATACATTACTGTAATTGCTTGTATTTACGATCAGCGACGTGTAGATCTACCACGGATTAGTCAAAGACCCCACCTGACAATACAAGCGTTTATTCTTCCGTCATGACTGAGCTATTGCCCAGTGCCTGTAAATACTCTCTCCATTGTCTAATAACTGGAACTTATTATTCAAACCGCTTTATGCCTTTCCAGAGAATATCATATATATTTCTTAACATCCGTAACAGATAAGTTGATGCCACGTTGATATATTATACCTCTTAGTTGGTTCACTTTACTTATGGACCCTTTAGGAATTCTAAGAAGATCTAAAATTTCTCCCTCGATTTTATTGAAAATATACACATTTAAATAAATTGTATTGTAGATAAGGTGATGTTCATGGCAAACTTGCTAGATGGTATGTTTTTTTTATTCCATCCAAGAGTTACAGGAATAAAAGAAGACACAAGTTGCCTACAAAGGGGAGGTTATGAGTGTCAGATTTGGCCTTTCCTCACCAAACTGCTAGACTATTCTTACATGTGATATTTCTTCACTGAAGACCATTCAAGCTCATTCAAGCAGAAGATCCTGTTGGCAAAGGGCAACATTAGTCTTTGTATGCTGTCTTTGGCTGATCACACAGCAAAGGCCTTCGTTATGCAATTGTGGATGTGTTATGTTTACTGTGTGCCTATTCTGTCATGAAAGGCAGCTTTTATTGAAATGCAAAAAATATTCTTGATTCATCATGGATTTCTGCATTAAAACAGGTTGGCAAAGTCTAACAACCTGCTTGGATTTGAACCAGGGACCCAGTGTTTTTGTGCTGTTTCCACTGTGTTAGGTGAGCAGACAGCTAAGGGTCTGGTTCACTTCTATTGCTTTCCATGTAATTGCATGCAGGCTTGGTTAGTTTTACCTGTTGTCAGTCTGGCCACAGGTGATTGGTGTGATTGGCCATTAAGATGCCTATAAAACCCCCTACGCTGCACTGACTCACTGTACAATGTAGGTCTATGCTCAATAGTTCCTGTGTGTGATTCTTGTCTGATTATCTGTTCCTGACCTTTGCCTGTTTTTGACCTTGCTGTATCGCTGCCTGGACTGACCTTTGGTTGTTATTGACACTATTCTGGATCCTGACTTTGTACCATGTTACTGATTGGGTTACAGTCCCTGGTCTGTTAATCCTGACTACAATCCTGGTTCCTGATCCTGTACTACACTGTCTGGTTAGTACTGTCCTAGCCTAATCCATGACTACACACTCTGTTCCCCATTCCTCCTGTATACGTCACAGTTCCCTTGCCTGCCCAGAACTTCCTCATTGGTTCTCTCACTTTCAGACCTGGTGGCAGCTGAGTGGTCGAGTGCTCCTCCCAAAGCGAAAGACAGTTGTTAGGCAGAATCGTGAGCCATGGCTCATATTCTTTCTTTGGCAGGTATATACTTTTTTGAGCCTCAATAGAGTTTTCTACAGACATTTGTGGCAAAGCATCTATAACACTATCTTTCTTAATTCATTCATTTCATTCTCAGCGAAAAAAAGGTTTCAAAAGAGATAGTCTAGAGCCAAGGTAATGGGTAATAAGATAAGACTATAGTGTGCTCAGCGCTAGATCACAGACAAGAAGCCCAATGCTATAAAGATACTATATCAAGTGGAAAAACATGGTAAAAATTACTTGCAAAGCTAAATCAACAGGATCTTCTGGCTCAGGCTGCCATTGCACTGCTCATTTGTTCCGATGTCCCAAGGTCTAAGCATCTCTACCACTCTCAGAGTAAGAACAGCAATGATCAGATTAGATTGTAATTGTGGTAAGCCTCATAGAGGTCTATGTGCAGTGATGAAATAGCTCATGTTTAGCTTTGCCTTATAGACTTGATTAGGTGATGGCTTCATGTTCCACTGAAAGGTTAGCACAGCAGCCATGACAAATTAGCTGAAGTGTTGCACACAAGAAGTGGAATTTGGTGCTGTGATCCCAACTGCATTGCAGACATCTCTGCTCCCAGTGACCTCAAACCAGATGCCTAATTTTGAATTCCTGCAGTGGATGAACGTTTTGGTGGCATAAAAACCATGTGTACTGCCAAACAGAGTCTCCTGTAGGTGACCAGTCCACATACAGTAGGTGCTAATAGTCAATCGCATCCCTTATTTGATACCAACATAAACTTTTTTCATGCTTGTGTTGCTCCGCACATTATATTTAAATGTGGCTCATGGGTAAAAAAAGGTTGGGGACCCTTGTTATTAGAATTAATCAGAAGAATGCATAGCTTAGAAGCCCAGGGGGCTTTCCTTGACATTGTAGGTGATGTGGCCAGTCTCTTCATAGTCAAAACCACCTTGTATTAAGCCCAATTATTCAGGTAATTTTACTTCTTTATTGTTCTATATAAGCATGGGATTACTACAGTATATCCTCTTCCAAATGCAGGTCATTTCTGCATTTGGAAGAGGATATGCTTTTCTTGTTAAATAAGATGTTCAGAATGAATATTAAAAATCTCAAGATTGGTAAGCGCAGTGGTCTATTCTCATCAGTTGTATGAAATCTCTATCCTATAGGGCAGGTCACATCTCTTCCTTATTACAATTTGCCGATGAATAAAACAAAAGCGGCAGAACATGTTTCTTCCTCCTTTCGTGTTTCGTGTTTCAAAACATCTGTGTAATATATTTCCATCTGTAATGCCCACATGTAAAATGAAATCATAAATATATAATGTAGTGAGTTAGATGATCTATCAGAGTTAAAGACCACAGATAAGTGGCACTTATACGATTGGATTTCTACAGTTTTGTGCCAGACAGGACTTCTCGGGAAACAGAGAAAAACACTTGTTTGAGAGTTTATTCTCAGACGCCAATATGGATTTTATCCAGCAAGTTAACCACTGTTCTTAAAGTATTGAGAGAGAGAGGATTATTATGCCCTTCATGGACATACAGTACGTGCTTTTTTTCTGAAAAAAATATTATCCCTTTTACCTGTCCCTGTTTATAATTGAAGAAAAGAGGGTGGTCCTTACTGGAAAGGAGGTTTTTTTTTTAGTTAATTAGTATAACTGGGTCTGGCCAAGAAATAAAGGAGTTGCCTCAATCCTACACTTTACAGTTACCTAATTTGTTATTCAGTAAAACAGTAAAGCAGAAACTGTAATGAAGTATATCCCAAAACCCAGAACTAATACCAAGGTCCCAGTCACAACTCATACTTCCGCCTATAACCACCACCTTTCACTTTGGGAGGAGCCACCCCACTACTCACATGCCACCAGGTCTTATAGTGAGAGGACCAAGGGGAGAGTTCTGAGCAGACAAGGGAACTGAACTTAATATAGATGGATGGGGGTAAAAAACACAATCTTGTTAAGTTAAACTCATTGGCAATTGCCCATAGACTCTAATGTATAGTAAAAAAAAATGTTGAGTGGTTTGAAAAATGTTAAATGAAAAAACATCCATTGACTTCAAAATGCTTGTAATTTTTTTTAGTTTCGTGATTTTTTTATCAAAGTCAGATGGATCAGATTTGCCATTTCAATTTTAATTTTTACAGTATATAAAATTAGTTTAAGGGGCAAATTTACTATTATTCACCTAAAATCCCTCGAATCTCTTCGAAATTCGATAACCATTCGACTATCGAATGCTTATCGAATAGTTCTAGGCTATCTTTTTCCTCAATATTCGATTTCTCGATGAAATTGTATGATCGAATACCGATCGTTCGATTTCACGAGAATATCGTACTTTTGCCTTCAAGCGCTCGAAAAATTTGTACGATTTGTGCGATTTGAACGATTGAGGTGTTCGATCATACGAATGGTATTCGAGCAGGTGTTTGTAAAAGAAGCCTATGGGGGGATTCCCATAGGCTTCTATTGCTATTCGGTAGGTTCAATCTGGCTAAGTAGGCATTCGAATAAATTTCAAAGTTAAAGTCCTATCCCTGTTCCACGTCTGTTGTTTGGTATCTGGTCCACCTGAGGTACTGAAACCCTGGAAAGTGATCCTTTAAATTCTTCTGTGCTATTTCTCCTTTGGTGCCCTTCCATGCTAATCCTTGACTGTACCTGGCATGTGATCTACCTCAAGATGTGAGTATTATAAACCCTGTGGCTCTTTGTTTTGAATAAAGCCTGTTCTACCTGTTTGCAAAGAACCCCTGACGTCCAGCATCTGCCACTTTACATCTCTGGCAGTATTTAGTTGTAGTTCCACAACATCAACACGTGTGTTTCCATTTAGAGAAAGCCCTACCTGGTGAAAGAGGGTTGCATGTAGCCCATGCTGTATCATCCTTAGTTGGATTTTGTCTATATCAGCCAAAAAGGGGTTACATACTTTTTGGTTTGCACACAAACTTTTTTATTGCAAGCTTATTCTGCTCCAGTCTTTGCTATGTCCCATTGGTCCCTTGTACTTGTACCTTGTGCAGCACATTGCTCTTCCAGCTCCTTTCACAGATGGTAACTTGACCTTGCACATCCCTCTCACTGACATAATAAGTAGCACTGACAAACGGAAGAAGCGCCTAAGCCTGAGTTATTTTTCCAGAGCTAAAGGGCTACAAACTGTATTGATATATTGTAATAACACAAGGAAGTGATATCATTAGCCCTCAGCAGTTTCCATGATTACATGGTGGTGCCATTTCTCAAGGTATCTGTGCTTGTAGCCAAGAAGAGACACTGCTTTCTCAAACAAGCTGCTATTTCATCCAGCCCCAAGTCACTTTGTCGTACAGCTCCTTAGGATAGCAATTCATTGGTGCCATTTTCTGTATGCACAGACAGGGCCAGATTGAATCTTCTTGGTACTTACAATTATGAATTGTTATTAGCTGAAAAGGGCTTGGATCACTGTGGAGCTTCTTGCCTTTCTAATGATTGTGCTGCAAAGAGTTTCTCAGAAAATATGGGCCTTAGTTTACATAAAGATAACATAGGAATAATAGCATTTCTGCCTTCTTTTCTCATACTATTAAGGTTTGGTGGATAAGAAAGGGAAGACATTGGGGATTACAGCAGGAAATCTAATGTTTTATTTCATGTTTCCTTTTACAATATTCAATGACTAATACTAAGGGGCAGATTTATTCAATTCATGTGAAGGATTCAAATATTGGCGCAAATAGTCGAGAATAGTCGCAAATATTCTCAATTCGACCATTCAAATATGCAAATTAAGTATTTTCGACCATCGAATATAGAATATTCGGGCACATTGAATAAATATATATTCGAGCACTCGACTATTCGCCAGTCAAAGAAGCTGCCCTTAAAATTTTTATTCAACTGCCTACTTCTCCAGATTACCGAATTGCAATAGAAGCCTATGGAAAGCCCCATTTTGGCGAATATTCAAGCATTTTTTCCTGCGACTATTCCTGCGACTATGCAATCGTACAATTCTGGCGAATAGTCGAATATGCACTCAAAACTGCCGAACATTCCAATAGCCCTCGACAATTCGACCCTTAGTAAATCTGCCCCCTAAGTGTTTGAGGTATAGGTCCAGTTTGGTGTTTGAGGCCTGCCACCTTTTTTATGGGTCAGTGTGAATGGATTGATAAAAAGTGGCATGAGTTATGGTTGGCTCTGAATATGACTTAGTTGAACTTAAAGTTGTGTTAAAATGACCAGGTACTGTATTTCAATTTTTTAAATATTTCCTTGGCTTCTCTGTGTCAACCGCCAGTCTTGAAATTTATTCCTGGAGACAGCTCATGTGATAGCATTGGCCTAATGCTCCCTACATGAAATAGTAACCAACATATGTTTATTTGGACATGTGCAACTGTTTTGTTTTCTTAATTACAGGGAGTTTTCCTGGAATAGGTATATTGTTATTGTTCCAATATGGTAACCTATTTAAATCTAAAGAAATTAGCAAGTGCAAATATGGACAACAAACACCAAGTCAAAGTCCTGGAAGACCCTTTTAGCCTGTACATACAGCTGCACCCCCAGTTAAGCTTTGATTTATCTTTTAAGCTCCATTTTTAGCTATAATTGACACTGTGTAGAGTAGGAATGTCGAGTGTGCAACAAATGATACAATTGATGGAGTGGGATCTAACTATCTAGAACTGCTTTTACTGAATTATTACGTTTTGATTTTTTTTAGTTTGGGCACCCAGTCCTCAGTTAGTTACTTGTTTTCCTATGAACATGCCTTTAAATTTTATGGTGTCATAAAAGGTGCAAAGAGTGCTTTAGGTCTAGTCAACTATATAAACCAACAAACCGATATTTATTGGAACAAAACAAAACAGTTTATGATCTGCTCTAGACCACTACTTGTATTTCTCTGTTCCCTCTTGAATCCCTAAAATACAACACTTTAATGAAATGCGGGTCAAACTGAAACCTGAGAGTTGGGCTGGTTCAGGTTGACTTTTAATTAGATGTTTGGGTTATGGGTGGGTTTGGGTAGAGTTCTCCTCTCCCAAACTGCAACCTTACCATGCCAGCTTTTGCCTCCAGCAGCCTCTACTAATAGGTGTTTACCTGCCCCCTTTCCTAAAGTCAGAGATGGGCAACTAGGGCTTAGGTTGGGTTGAGTGTGGGTTGGGAGCTTGTGGGTTAGTGTGAGGTGCGGGTTGACTTTTGTGGACCTGCACATCATTGACTGTCTGGGAAACCCATTTTTCTTGCTAACTGAGCTACATTTAATCCATCCTATAAGAGTGGGGAGACAACTTAGCTGTCCTATGAATCTAAAAAACATCATAAAAAATAATAATAATAATAATAATAATAATAAATTCAACATTTGAAATCCAACGGTGGGCAGAACTTTTTTCTAATAAGTCAATATTTTTCATTTTATTTCTGTAATATATTTGAAGTGATTGTTGAAATAAAGAGCTAAAGTACTGAAGGGCAAACATGTTGAAGAGGAAGCAAAGGTATATGTTATGTAGCTCTGAGGAGAAGAAGCCAATGTAATTCACAATAAAATTACAAAAATGTTATACCCTGTTGCTCACCCAAATCAGGTCAAACAACATCAATAAAGACGGCATGCGGCTAGAATTAAGGCAGAACAATTTGAGGTTTAGAGGGAAATAAACACAGACGGTGTTTTAACTATAGCTTGTACATTAGAATTTGCTTCACTGTGTGCTGTTCAGGTTAAAAGGGCTTGCTTCTCCTGCCATTACATTATGGTTCTCTTCTCTATTCACAGTTGTCCCTTTTAGTTGACTTTGTTGTCCTTCCCTGCGTGCACCCCTATAACCACACCTTCATGTCCCCCGCATGCAAAAACATCAACTTGTTTTCCTTAACGACTCAGGCAGGAGTTAATCCAGAGTCTGTACGGCACAGCATATGCCCACCAATGTGGATAAGCTGCCTACATGCTATCATTTCCTAATGCTCCCTACAGGCAGACAAGGATCAGAGCCAAGATGATGCCAAACTTTGGAAGGAAGAAGACGAGGAAGAATAAAAAAATGAAAAAGTACAGTCAACAAGTTTAGCCAGGCTGATTTATAGAAGGCGCTGTAACTTTTTCAACTTGTACTTTCCATCTGAAGGACTAAAGTGAGGCTTTAAAATATGACTCTTTAATTTTTAAAAATTACATAAATTAAGCGGAGAGCCCATTAACGGGATGCCATCAGGATCACATGGCTAATTCAGATCAAGTTATATTATCTTGCCTGCAGGATTTGAATGAGAATTAAGAAATTACTATTCCAAAGCAGTACGGGACATTGATCCTCATTTACGATGAAATTCGTCACAGTAACTACCTGGAACACTGCTGCCTTGACAATGGCTCACCACTGAATCTTCTCCACGTTATAACCTTTAGGAGAGTATATTAGAGTAAGCATAACTGCTAATTAGTTGTTCTGGTGAAATGCTAGATGAAGTCTTGTTTAACAGATATATGGGTTAGAGGGAAGATGAGATGCATTAACCTGAGGCTGGGAGCTGAGGGAATTTCTTCCCATAGTACAAACCCCTTGAGAGACATAACAGCAGCCAACATATCTCATTTCAGGCTGGAACATCCCTTTGTACTTTAGCTGGTCCTTGTGGAAATTGACTTAACCCTTTGGGCCAACGCTGATAATGGCCCCAGCACTAAATAGCTAATCTATGGTTGGCTTGAAAGCTGTTTTCTATAATCATTTCATATTATCATTTAGTATAATGGGGAATTTTACCTTTATGCCCCTCTATTCACAAATTTTCTCCAAAATGCCTGTAGTATGGGATCTGTTATCTGGAAACCAGTAATCCGGAAAGTGCCCAATTACAGAAAGGCCTTCTCCCATAGGGGCAAATTCCCTAAGTTCTGAAAATTTGCTAGCATTGGCTTCACTAGCGTTCGCCGCACTTCGCCAGGCAAATTTTCGCCAGTGCTGCACAAAGTTACGCTCAGGTCGGTGAACGGTAGCGTAGTCGTGCTAGTGTTATTTCGCCAGGCAAAGCGCAGTTACGCTAGTGATGCCTAATTTGCATACGGTGGGAACTTAAGCATTTAATACAAGTATATGTTACAGCCACTACATTCCGATAAATTAAATAAAGTTGTCCTATTGCCCTACATGTGCCCCCTGTATAGTTAAGTTGCCATATGTTAGGGAATGTCGGGGGGAAGGAGGGTAACCCTCCCAAAAAAACGATCTTTTTCAGACTATCACCCTACAATGGTAAAACACGACATCGTTTTGTTGGGACTTAAGGTGGCCATAGACGCACAGATAATATCGTACGAAACAAATTTTCGTATGATATTCGGTGCGTGTATGGTGGGAAATGAGCCGACCGATATCTTCAGAAGATTAAGATATTGGTCGGCTGCTTGATCGGGCTGGACGGAAAATTTTGATCGGATGCCTTTGAAACCTCCCTGAACATCGGCCATTGTTAGTGCTGAATCGTCTATAGCCAGCTTTAGAAAAAATTTCCATTTTATTTTTCAAACTCCTATCTATTCTATTGAACTTCGCCTGGTCTGACCAGGCAAAATAAAGTCTAGAGTAAGTGGTAACGTTCAGGAAAAAGTTGATCTTAGTGAATTTGCGTAATTACGATCCTTCGTCAGTGCGCAACTTCGCCTGGGTACATTGCTAGCGAAAAGCCAGAGTCGGTGTGAATTTGCGAAGTTACAAAATTATGTCACGCAGGCGAATTAGCACTAGCGTTAGACTCTTCACGCTTTAGTGAATTTGGGCCATAGACTCCATTTTATCCAAATAATCCAGATTTTAAAGCCCCCATGGCTACACAGAAGCTTGTTTATATAAACTTTAGTAAAGTTTATGAAGCAAACACATCAGTTTTACCAGTGCAGCACAATACTACATTGCATTACTGTTGTTTTCATTTTTTGGTTTTACTGTTCGTTGAAATGTGTTTAAGTGCAGTGTCCTGATTTAGTCTTGACAATTTGTTTAATCTGGGCCTACTGTATTACTACAATGAAAATGTAACACTGGATTCCTCTATTGAATATGCTGAGGAAAAAAACTGTGACCTCTAGTCTATATATGAACCTGGAACTCCATGGTGACCTCTAATATCCTTATATGTAACAACCGGGGGCACAGTGTTCCCTGTATACACATTTTGTATTATGTGTATTATTAATCACTTACTATTTTATTCAAATCTCCTGAATATAAAATAAAACATTTTTTGCCGTTACCCAGACATATAATCCATGTATTCTTCTTTCCGGCTTAAGCTATAATTTTTCTCTTGAAAAACATAATTTAAACATTTCTATCTAAAAGCCTGAGCAATTCACTAGTCTAATCTTGCTTTCGAATTCAGGGCCTTATTATTTCAGGAAAGTATTAGCACTGCAAAAAGGACAATCATTCAAGTGAGCTATCTGCTAGGCTGAAGGAGATAATGGGGAGGATTTATCATTAAAATATATCAGAGAGTCCCGGGGCACACCCTAAAGGAGTCATTAAATAGGACAGATGAGATGAAGAGGTGCGCCGGGGTCGTGGCTCAGGAAAAGGCTGGTATAATCGTACAAAAAGGAGACAAGATTTGCAGTTCACTATCGTGTGTTCTAATTAATGCATAGATTATTAATTCAGAAGAACCCTAGAGAATGAATTTAGTGGCTGAGACAAACATGGACACTTTAATATCCACAAAAAGAGAAAGATATTTGAGTCCAACTAAAAAGTGATCATTTACTAGTAGTGATGAGCAAATCTGTTCTGTTTCACCGAAAAATTCCAAAAACGGTGAAAAAAAATCACAAAGTGATGAAAAATTTGCAAAGCGCATAGAAGTCAATGGCCGTCAAAAGTTTTTTTTTTGCATGCAAAAATTCTATATCACTCCACATGCTTTAAAGTCAGTGACAATTTAGTATTGGCGACTGTTTTTGCGTGGGGGAAAAATTGCTCATCACTATTTATTAGATCAAATGCAGTCTCATCATAGTTTTTTTTTTGCCCACAATGCAATACTTCACCCTGAATTCCCATGTAATTGTGGACCTGTGCATAATAGTGCTCGTCAGAATTGCGACAGAATTGTGCAAAGATGCTGCATGAAGAAGGAAGGAAGGAAGGAAGGAGGGAAGAAGAACTGCTTGCTCGCAAATGCCCTCGGCTGGTGATGTTTTCTGCTAACTGTAGCATCCATCTGGGTTATCAAGTAAGTCATCAATCCTTGGTGGTACCCTAACATTTGGCACCCCTCCTTGGATTGGAGATTTGCTTCTCTTTTTAGGCAAGAACCATAGAGCTCATTTAAGAAATGCAAAATGCAATT
>CM044440.1:9789079-9810966 GCA_024363595.1 Xenopus borealis | reverse complement strand
AGTGGTTTGCATGTCTCTGCCCATAATGCAACATGTGAGATTTAAATCCTCAGTGTTTTTGCTGTGCTTTTCCTTTTTTCAAATAGATTTGAGTTAGTGGAAGTTTTTTCTAGGTTTTTTCACTTCCAGTGGGTGAGAGGTCAATGGTTTTTTCTTCAGTTGCCATTTTTTTCTTGCATTTTGCCACAGCTAAACAAAATGCATGGAGACTTTATAGCACAAAAAAACACACTCATCCTCAGTTAAGAGTTTGATGTTTCACCAGAAATGTTTTTGCTTATTGCAGCCCAACCTTGGCTACCCTTGTTTGGTTTTGTTCAGATTTTAATGAGAGACAATAAAATTCAATATTTGCGCAAACAAAATAATTACAATTTCCCCGGTAAATACCCTTTTTCAAAATGAAAAATCCATTTGAAAATAAGTCTGTCTTTTCTCCTATACACACAAAGCTTAGATCTGAGGCTTTTATATAGTTTACTTAGTGATAGTTCATTGTAAATCCAGTATAAAGGATTTCTATCTGTTAAAATTAATCAAAGGTGAAAAGAAAAAAACAGTTACAAAAAAGAAAACCTTTGTATTTTATCTGTTTACATGGATATGGTCATGCCCCTCTGGAAGTTTTGTTCCTGTTATCACCAAATGTCTTAACGTTTAACCAAATGGCAAACACATTTGTGTGAATGAACAGGCACTTTCATTTATCTGCTGTTGACTTAAGTAAAGTAATCTATTAAACCTTTTGTATGGAGACGTTAATACTCCAATAAATGGTAATTATAATCTTGTTAATTTCATTATTAATAGCAATAGTGAGACAATAATTAATCTTTAAGATAGACTACATGTTATGCATATTAATGCATATTATTTGCACGTGCCTGCAAACTTATTGTCTAATACTGAATAACATGCATATTGGAGACTTTGGCCATTGTCAAGGTCACGTATTCCTAACAAAAATTCTGAGACTCGACATAGAAGACAGTGTCCAGTTTTTCATCTAAGAGTTTTTGCAAGGAAGCAAGGCTTTTCGAAGTCCTCCATGAGCAATTTTCCAAACTGTGGGACTGAAACAGTAGCAGGGAGTTCTAAAGGTCCCCATACACGGCCCGATATAAGCTGCTTATTGGCCCGTGTGTGGGGCTATCCGACGGGCTTCCCCGATCAATATCTGGCCGAAAGTTTAAAAAACCTAGTCGGGCGAATCTGTACCTGTATGCGGTCCTGCAATCCGACTGCCCCCACCCACATTATGATCCGATCGTTGGCCCTAGGGATGATCCCGATATCCCCCACTTCAATGTGGGCATATCGGGAGAGATACACTCGTTTGGAGATATCGCCAAATGAGCGTATCTCACTGTCTATGGCCACCTTAAGCCTGATGACCAGTTAGGGTACGTTAATATATATTTTAGTATGAGCCATGAAATGTTGAGAATTGTGCCAAAGAAGATTTCAGGCAAGAAACAGAAGTGTTAGTATTTACTTAATATTTTTGTTTGGGGGGCGGAGTGGAGATTGCATTGAATTTAGTCCCTGGATCAGTTGCCACAAAAGAAGGTTTGTTAGTTTATTTAACCCAAGTAGCCAAGTCTCTATGCAAAGCTTGCAACTATTTTCTGTGTTCTTTTTTTCCCTAAAACATTTATTATAATGGATGTGAGAAACCAATACAAGCAGCATAAGCTCCCCAAACAGTTCAATAAAACACAATTGCTTGTTTGCAATGTGTTTGCTTACTTGTACTTTTACATTTGCAATTTAATTGCCTGTTTGTAGTGAATTTTTCATTGCTTTATTTTCCCCCATGTTCACAAAATAATTCACATGCCAAGACTATGTGGATTGGAATACCATATATTCATAGTTTTATGCATTTCATTTATTATATTTATGTATTGATATAAATTGCTTGTGTTGGTTAGCATGCTTTACTCAATAGATTCAAACAGAGTAACCCTAGACATTTGCCGCTAGTGAAAATTGAAATCCGATCGCCAGTGTACTAACAGAATCTACGTAGAGGCCAATTCGCTAGTGAAAGAGTACATTGCTATCAAAGTTTTGCACCTTTTTGCTCAGGTGAACGATCGAGTTACTCTGCAAATTCACTGAAGTGTGAATTTTCCATTATGTTACCCCTTTCGCCAGAGTTTTCTTTGCCAGCCTAGACCTGGCGAACTGAAAAAATGAAGCTTCATCCTCCTCAATCCAGTGACATCATATGCTGAAAAGTCATAAAGATGAAAAACGTAGCATTTTTTCAAATTTTAAAGCAGAATTTCTTTAAAAGTTTTGGATGTTAAAATGTTTTGGTTTTAAAGGGGTGGTTCACCTTCAAATTAACTTTTAGTATATTGTAGAAGGGCCAATTCTAAGAAACTTTTTAATTGGTCTTTATTTATTTTTCATAGTTTTTTAATGATTTGCAATTTTCTTCTGTTTCTTTGCAGCTTTCAAATGGGGGTCACTGACACCATCTAAAAACAACTGCTCAGTAAGGCTACAAATGTATTGTTATTGCCACTTTTTATTACTTATAATTCTATTCAGTCCCTCTTCTATTCATATTCCAGTCTCTTATTCAAATCAATCCAGGGTTGCTAGGGTAATTTATACCCTAGAAAGCAAAATTGCTGACACTGCAAAATAGAGAGCTGCTGAATAAAATGTTAAATAATTATAAAACCACAAACAATAAAAAATGAAAACCAATTGCAAATTGTCTCAGAATATCACTCTCTACATCATACTAAAAGTTAACGCAAAGGTGAACAACCCCTTTAATATTTTTTTAACCATTTCAGGGGCATGACATTTGTTTTAGGGTGGATTCATGTCTAGGATAATAGAGGATCTCTTTTGTCTTTTTTTTAATACTACAGTAAGTGGCCACTTCAATCAATTTCCCTAACATCACTAATAAAGACATATATTCAACCTATATTTACCCTTCCTATTCAAACTGACCTAAGCGTAAGTGTACAAACAAAGTTTCATTAGGCAGAAATAGTGATGGGCAAATTTATTTGCCAGGGGCGAATTAGCGGCAAATCCCCGCGATTCACCGCTGGTGAATAAATTCGCGAAACACCAGCGAAAATTCGCCTGGCAAACATTTGCTGAAAATGACGCGACACGTCGAAGTTGACGAGACGCAAATTTTTTCGCCAGTTTTTCGGCGAAGCGAAACGGGTAGATTCGCCCATCACTAGGCAGAAATTAATGTTAGCAAAAGTTCTCGCTGACGAATCACTCTAGCGAAACTTTGCCATGGTTTGACTGCCGAGATGCAACTTCACATTTTAATGAATTAACATTGTGGTAGCCAGTGTCGGACTGGGGGGCCCGGGCCCACCAGGGTTGCTACCTCAGAGCCCCCACAGAGCCCCCTCCGACCCCCCCCGTGCTGTGCTGGTGCGTGTACGCATACTAGAGTGTGCTCATGCGCCGGTGCTCCAAGAACATGTGCCGGCACGTAATGTTTTTCTGGCATTCCCAAGCCTTTTTATCGTAGATGTGGGTGCGGATCTGGGTTGGGCTTTTTCCTGGTGTCCCGCTGGCCCAGTCCGACCCTGGTGGTAGCGAATTAACGGCTGGCAAAATGGCGAGAAATGTGGCGAAGCCTTTGCAGTCGAAAATTCACCCTTTAATGAATTTGCCCCAAAGTCACTAGATTATCCCAAGTTTTTCCCATAAATGAAAATCCTACAATGAACACTGTGACATTCTGTAACGATTGTTCGCCTACGTCTGATTAATTGTTCTCTACGTCTGTTAGTAAATGTCCCTGTGGATTGGGTTTCTGGCAAATTTTCCCGTTTAGTAAATTTGCCCCATTGACTTTAATGCAATTGGATTGAAAAAAAGTCACCTATAGACTCTAATATATTTTGGAACAAAATATGTCACTCGTAGACTATAAAGTATTTTGCTATAAAAAAAACTTTAAAGTGTTTTTCTCCGTTTCACCAATTTGCAAAATTGCTTAAAAATTTGCGAAACAACAGATTCACTCATCGCTAACTGTAAATCTTAAACTGAACCACAGTAGTGGCAGAAGCTGCAGGAGTTTTCCAGTAGCAACTGACAAATTTGCACTCGATTCATCTGAACAGAATCATGGGGTTCCTTGGCTCCTCCCACCAAAAGGCACAAGTGCAAGGAGGAGTTTGCGATGTAAGAACATTTAATGAAAGGTGTCAAGCCATGAAACTGACTGTGACAATTTTTATGCAACTCTACATGGTATAAACTACTTTAAAAAATATATAATTATGAAAATGTTTGATTATGAACTGTTTAATGCAATACATCTTTATAGAGACCTACAGGAACTATATTTTTCCTTTCACTAGTTGTGAATCTGGAGACAGACCATGAGCTGGTGAATTTCAAAGCATCATGAAGCAGTGAAGATGCTCAATGTGATGTGCAATAAAGGGCTTGCCAGGGGATGTCTACGTCCCACCCAAGTGCCACCCTTCTTTTCTGCATACACAGACCAGCAAAAGTCTTTTCACTTTAACCAGGAAAGCATAACTTGTGGGTGGCAAGATGCATTGTGGGAAAAAACAATTGGCTTTACACACCTATTGTAATTAAACACTAATATATTTTTAACAACATTTTCCTTTGCTGTATAATGGTATTGTTTCAAAGCTGGAGTTCTACAGTATAACCCAATCCATCGGCCTTGCATGCTTTTTGCAATTTGATTTAGTTGTTGTTGTCGGTGGTTGATCTATTTGCAGTGTGTTGTTTGGGATTATCGCTCTCTGTGGGTCCTTTTCCCGAAACCTCCTCTGTCTCTGCCACTCAAACCAATTTCATCCATCCGCCGCCTCTCATTTGGGATAATAGCCTCTTTTTTTTTTTTGTGCCGCTGTTTTGTCCTGTTTGATTCAGCAGCACAAGGGCTCTAAATTAGTCAAAACGTTGCATGCTGGGCTTCCTCCACTGCCTTTAGCTGTTGTGGATGCACTGAACCACTTGATGCTCAAATTGATGATTGCTTGAGAAAAATAAGAAATTGCTGGTGGCTACCAGAAAGATTCATTCACGCCGAGCCCCTTTACACAGCATGGTGGGTGGGAAAGAGATTTCCTTCTTTCTCCCTGTGGCTGACTGCTGCCTGCATTGTGTATGTGCCAGTCACCTGCTGGGTGATTACAGGCCTGCTAGACTGGGAAGTTCCTATGAATTCAGAAATATATATATGACATATAAAAGAGAAGCTAAAGAAAGAAGAAATGTTCAGATAAATTCAATGACACACTGCTATTAATCCTTAACTTACTTGTAAAGATTTCCTTCTATTCCCAGCCAGATTGAAGTTAACTTGTTACAGGCTTATCAACATAGAAGTCTACCTTCTGACACCAAATATGGCCACCAGCATAGTATTAACAGAGCGCAGCTGGATAGAGAAATGTCCTTTGATTTATATTTTTCCCCTTGATATGATAGCCTTGGTCTTTGTCATTACTGAGCTTGCGTAGCATCTTCAGAAGGCTTCAAGCACAATTAGGAGCACTTGAGATGGGAGCAAACAGCCTCATTTTGCTGTTGAGAATGTTGTAGATATTGCTAAAGGAAGTGGAATGAAGGACAGTGCCTGCGTTTTAAAGACAGCATGGCACAATTGGCTTTATGATACTTCTATCTGTCACACATTTCTTTTGGTAGCATTAATCAGTTTTGCTGTGAACAGTCTACAGAATATATACTTTATAGAGTTATGAGAATAGTGGGTATTAGTTGATCAGATCCATCGTAACCTCCAGGATTCAACTGCTGCTTTCCACAAATTAATAAGTAGGGTGCTCTACTTCATCTAGATCAGGAGTCCCCAACCTTTTTGTTCCGTGAGTCACATTCAAGTATAAAAGAGTTGGAGAGCAACACAAACATGAAAAAGTCCCTAGCGGTGTCAAATAAGGGTTGTGATTGGCCAGTTGGTAGCCTCTATGTGGACTGGCAGCCTACATGAGGGTCTCTTTGGCTGTGTATATGGTTTTTATACAACCAAAACTTGCCTTCAAGCCAGGAATTTAAAAATAAGCACCTGCTTCGAGGCCACTGGGAGCAACATCCAAGGGTTTGGAGAGCAACATGTTGCTCACGAGCTACTGGTTGGGGAACACTGATCTAGATAGATGATAGATTGATAGATGCACCATCCCAGAAGTCTGTTGGACTGGCCAACCAGTGGAAACTTATACAGTTCTTTAATTCAGCTGGTCCGGGAAGTAGGTCTAGACTGGGAGTCAATATAGGCCCTGGCATTTCAAGTACACAAAGGTGCACACAGCCTCCACCAGCCAAATAAATAGAGACTGTCAACTGATTCTTACAGCAGCCCCTCTTGCATTTGCCAGAACCCACAGATTGCCAGTCCAGGTCTGCTGGGAAATACCAGATGACCCTAATGACAGTTGGCTCAAATGGTACAGGGAGAAAGAATGGCACTAATCATTATTTTATGAATGAATACAAATAGGTATATTCTAGATGTCATTGATAAATCTCTTCAAGTTATTGTTGGACACCAAGCTGAAATGCCTTGGATGCTGTTTTTTCCAAAAAAGACTGCATGAATGGACTGTTGAATGATAGATAGATAGATAGATAGATAGATAGATAGATAGATAGATAGATAGATAGATGATAGATCAATAGATAGATAGATAGCTAGGTAGATAGATAAATAGATAGATGATTGATAAAATATTGGAAATGTATTTTATTATTCGTACATATCATGCTGTCATGTCTTTTACTTTTCAGAACATCTTCCTGGGTAATGCTGTGGTTGGTAAAATCCCCAAATCACTGCAATTTAAGTGAGCCGGAGGGTGGGAGAGCCACCATATCCCTGCTGCACAATATGCCGCTTCAAGGAAGTTAATCATAATGTAAAATAAATAGTTATTTTTCCTGCTTAGTTGGGTGCATGGGTTCATTCTGTGCCTAGTGTGATTTTATAGCTGCGATAATTGTGCATATACATGTTACAGTATAGTTTATGAAATCCATTTGGCAAAAGAAAAAAAAAAACAAAAGTTTGTGTAAACTGATCGGTGCCAGTGCGAGAATACAATCTGTTCCATTATCTGATTTATACAGCCTGCATGCATGTTTCTATGAGATCTATATGTTGCTGCTGTATTTTTACTGAGTATTAAACATTATGGTGTCAGCAGTGAAACTGTCATAACTAAAATGCACAGCCAGGTGGGATATATTTACCCATTTGCTCATTTTCATTCTCCCATTCTCCTATTTTCATTGTATTAAAATAAAGAGTACAATTCGAAACAAAATCAATAGTAAACTGTACATAATACTGATTATGTTTCTTTCCAACATTTCAGTTAAACAGTAGACTTGTTGTTCTCAAGGAAGTTATCGATCCTTCTGTTTTTTAATTGGAAGAAACAATTACATGAACATATATATCTCTCCATCTTCATGTAAACTTTGTTCTGCTTTGTAGCACTGTTACTCCAAAGGCCATTATTTGATGTATTTATGTTTACTGTAGAATTTTTAAAACTGAGTTCTCAACGACAAGGTAGGTTCTTAGGCTAGATGAGACAGTTCCAGATAGTGGGTGGCACATGGGGAGAGGTCTCTAAGCATATTCTAGGTCAAAATCATAGGTCAGTTAATATATAAACCACAAATTCAAGGACTAAGTTATGTTATAATAATGATAATTCAAGGAAGTATGGAAGCATTGGTCCCACCAAAACTCCTAACTATCTTATGTAATCTATGAACCTACAGTGGATATATTCTCAAAGGAAGATTCTATATACAAGTTATTCTGAATTGAGAAAGCCAGTTGGATGACTGGTGAAACATCTTCAAGGAAAAAAACCAAAGCAAGTTCAGTTGATTTTACTTCTATAGATATACCATGACCTGGATGAATGAGAATCTTCATAAACATACATTTGGACAGCTTTTGTCAAGGCAAATAGGCATAGTTTAAGGTTGGTTTGAGGGATTTGGCCAGGTAGACCACCCATCAGGCTGTAGCATGAACACTTGAGTGTGAGTTTCAGGCTTTTATTATCTTCACAATCTATATTCAGGGGTGCACCAGCAACTCAGTAAGCATTTGCCCGCCAGTTACTGCAACTACTGTAACTTTACAAGACCATTTTCCGAGTGGAAGTTTAGAAATTTTATACCATAGAGTGAATTATTTGCAATGTAAACAGTGTCATTTAGAAATAAAAAGTACATCCTAAAAATCATGACAGAATCCATTTAAGAACAGTATGTGCTCTACATTTATTTATAATTAATATATTGATTCTTAATTTTCCTTTCTTTCTACTTTACTTTAATTTCTCAAATTTTTGCATGGGGATTTATGCGTCCAAATGATTTGCTATCCAATGTATTAGCCCTTGAAAGTTGGCATATGTTTTGGCAGCCTGAAGCTCTTGGTGCTGGTGCCCCCTTCTTCACGTGCTCACCTTTTTGCGCTGGAGGAGTCCACTATGCCACCAGAGGGGGATGCAATTGCATTCTCTACCCAGAAGAATTTCTTAAAGTTACCAGGAGCATGAATGGAGCTCTGCCAACCGAGGTGAGTTTCTAAACTCGCCTTATTGGCACATCACCTCTTCATCTATTTGCAGTATACTTTTATAGTATTGGAGTAATATGTATCTCCATATATTGACCTAGAACAGTCCTTTATTTTGTAGCTTATAATGCGGATTGTATATTTGATATGGTGTGTATTTATCAGGCATGTCCAATCTGAAACCATTTTATTTACCCAATTGTCTTTGCTAATATTGCCAACAACAGATGAAGCTGGCTTTATGGGTTCATTTTGGGAGATCCAGCACAATACTGGACCCCAGTAACAGTGGAATATAGGGTGTGTCATGTTGCAATTAGTGATGGGAGAATTTGTCCCATTTCGCTTCTCATAAAAATTAGCGAAATGGCGCAGACGTTTCGTTTCGTTTTTGACACCGGTGTCCGTTTTTGGACGCGGACACTAATTCGTTGGTGAAAATGTGCTGGCTTCTGATTTTTTTTTTTATTCTGACGTTTTTTCACTGGGGAATTTTCGCGGGTGGTTCGCAAATTTATTCGCCAGCGGTGAAACACGGGAATTCACACATCCCTAGTTGCAGTATATATTGGATCATTTCGACTGGATCCACCTGTTGTATTTGCCCATTATATTGGGAATGATAGATTTCAAACACAAATCTAGGAATTATTTTCCAAGTCCCACTTTTCCATTAGTTGCTAAGAAACAGGGGTAATTATTTTTATCATATAACAATGCTTAAAATATTGAAATAATTTGCCACCGGGCTAATAAAAGGGAAAGGCTTGATTAAACCAGGATCCTAAAAGCAATTCAGTGCATTTTTAAGATGTGCATAATACACATTAATATAGCAATACAATTAAGCTACACATTTTGACTTGCAATAAAGCTTTTGGAATAGTGAAATCTACCTAATAATGACTTGGCATGGCAGTTTTATTTTTATTTTTTGCTTGCGTTCATTTTTGTCTTTTAGATCATTGTATAATTATTTTAAAGTGGCCTACTAAAGGATTGAAACATTTATTCTTTGCTTTCCATACTTGAGATGAATAGAGTACAGGATGCCACCTTCATGACTTTCTAGTAGTGGTGGGCGAATTTATTCGCCAGGGGCGAATTCCCGCAATTTGCCGCTGGCGAATAAATTCGCGAAACGCCAGCGAAAATTTGCCTGGCGAAAATTTGCCTGGCGAAAATTTGCCTGGTGAAAATTTGCTTAAAAATTCGTTTCGCTTTCCAGCGAATTTCGCTGGAAAGCGAAACTGGGTATATTCGACCATCACTTACTTTCTAGTGATGATAAAGACTGAACCTTGCACGTTTGACTGATAAGCTTATATTTGATGTTGCTATATCGTCTCTCCTTCACTTTCCATCTGATACATGATATCATCCCATTTGTATCTCTTGAAGATAGCTCCCATTATGTAGCTCTGGGAGGTAGTTGAATAATGGGGAGCCAAACCATTGCCCATACCTCATTATGTTTGGTTAATGGATGTTTTCAGTTCAAGCCCTCTTTGTAGGCCAGGGCCTCCATAACAAGCTTGTTTTAAGTGTAAGGTGTTAAGTTGAATCCAATTGTTTGAGGATAGATATTTGGGAGAGTTGCCAAAATGTTTATTTTGAAAATGTATCCATGGCATTGCCCTTCTGTGAAGAATTAACAGGTCTTGGTATATACTTATTTTATATAACAGAATCATACTAGTGCAGTGATCCCCAACCAGTAACTCATGAGCAACATGCTGCTCAGCAACCCCTTGAATGTTGCTCCCAGCAGCCTCAAAGCAGATTTTAATTCCCAGTTTGGTTGTGCAAACAGCGCCTGCTAGTTCACATAGGGGCCAATCACAGCACTTACATGACACCCTCTAGGAGTTTTGTCATACTTGTGTTGGTCTCCAACTCTTTTTACTTTGAAATGTTGCTCACAGGTAAGAAAAATTTGGGGGACCCATTTTAGTGAGTCAATAAGTGAATGAATTTGTCTTTGATTTTTCCTGCTCCTACTAGCAGCCAATCAAAAACAGAAAGTGGCAAACTTTTTTTAGTTTTAGGAACCCTTGGAAGTCCAGACATTGAGACATAATTCTAAGAATAACTAGGATAGTAAGTAGGTTTTCACCTAAAATATTTTTTCTTCAAGCTGGGCTTATAGGTGTATCTAGGAGAGTAAATAGGCAGCCTTAAAGCTGAGACCCTCAAGAGAACCACTCTCTTAATTCATCTCTGTCTATTCTATTTGATGTCTATCATCAAAAAGAAAAAACCTGTAGGAGATTTGAAGGCTCTCATAAGATACGAGTTTCCAATTCAGCATAGATGGATAAACAGTGCAACAGCCTTAAAGTCTGTGAGCCTTGAAGCTTGTATAAACACAACTCCCTAGGATCCTATACCTCATAACTTCTCATAAGCAAGTGCCTGCCATCCTACAGAGAACTGTAGGGCTGTGCTTTCCCTAATAAATTCCTTGCTGAACACACTTGTTAGTCAGGCGTTGTGCACACTAACTAACACTACAGAAAAGGCCCTGTGTCTTGGGCATAAATTACTCTAGTGAGCCACTGTCTCCAAGCAAACCCTCCCTCACTAGTTATGGATTACTTTGTTCTCGACTTGACAGGAACATAATTAGAACTCTTGATGAAATCTACCAAATTGTCCCTCCGTGGCCTCAATGGTCAGGAAATCTGGCTGAGTCGTATTTGTCACCGATGTAAAGCCTCTAAACACTTCATATTAACTAGGTTATTAATGTGCAATGTAATCTGTCCAGGAACTGTGAGCACTCATAGCAAAGGCTTGTGTTCATGGTGCCCGGTAATGAATCAAATACACAGCCAGGGGGAAATACAGGCTATTTAAGTGTTACAGCCGCCCTCTTACATATGCTGATGGTGTTTAGAAACTTGACTGTGTTGTTTTGGTGTATTGCCTGCCAAACAGCAATGTCGCTTTACCATCATAATTACTAGTTTAATAAGCCTGGAAGCAGTTTACAGCTGAACATCGTTGTATTAAATGTATCTGCTGAATTATGTTGCTCCCACAATGCTGTGTATTAGTAATGTGGAGTGAAAGGTCAGGATAAAATCATAACTACCGAATGTGCTTAAGGTGTTTGTAGTAACATTCTTAAATATGTGTTATTTCTCCATTACTGCTAGCTCCATGCTTCCCAGTACTTGTTTTGTGGATTTATAGCTGATGCCCAGCGTACATTTCTTTGCTGCAGTTTTAAATAGCTTATGGATATGTTTCAGTGGCATAAGTAGCTGTTAACTATGCCCCCAGCAAAATTGCTTTGGCTCCCTTCCAACTATCAGCAGTGATCTTACTAAATGTTATGGGCACCATACCATACTCATTATAGGACCACCAAAACTTCCAGAAGTTGACCTGATTTACAAATATATACCTATACTGAATCTTTCGCTTTATCAATCTTCTAAATTTTTAGAATGTTCCCCTCTACTCCAATGTGCAATGCTGGGTAGGGCCATGCCATTGTTTAACATCATAGTTACATAGTTAGATCGGGTTGAAAAGACCAACATCCATCAAGTTCAACCCCTACAAACAAAACCCAGCATCCATGCATACACAGACACACACACTGACCCCTCCAAACACTCACATAAACTAAATATACTCATACACTAACTATAGATTTTAGTATAACAATAGCCTTGTATATTATGCTTGCCCCTCAAATTATCCCAAAAATAAGACCAAAATAACATTGAGTTACAGTAGCTCAACAAGTTAAAGGTAACCTCAAGATAAAGTCAATCAGCAAACAACCCTAACCGTTCCCAACTCTCAAATCAACCAGACCAGACCCACCAAGCTGTTGGTATTTAGACTTTCGAAGCAGACACAAGTCTATAAATACTGACTGCCAGAGGAGGAAGTGCAGAATAGTAAGGCCCCACAGGGTTGGCAGAAGGAAGAGTTTGGCCTGAACCCTCCCATGACCCACAAATAGTGTGTGGATGCTGTTGATTTGCCATCAAAAAAATTTGTGGGACCCCCTTAACAGTGTATATTTTGTGACAGCACACATACTGTACATCAGGAGATGCAGGATCAGGCAGTAGATAGGGAATAAGCGGAATGTGGGCCCTTACTAGAACCCCCAACAGTCATGTGGTCTGCTCAACCTGTAGTTATGCCACTAGCATGTGACTCTGTGTGTGTGTGTGTATCTATCTTTCTATCTATCTATCTATCTATCTATCTATCTATCTATCTATCTATCTATATATATATATATATATATATATATATATATTTATTTATTTATTTAGCATACATTAGTATGACAGACAATTAATTATATTCAGTGGCGGTAATGATATGCTTTAATCATACAGTATGTTCTTGTTTTTTTTTTTGTGTAGCAAATTATCAGGCTGTATGAATTTCATACAAATGTAACACAAATAAAAAAATAAAAAATAGCCACTGACTGGCAAGCTCATTCAGGGGCAACTGATCTAGTATCACATGACTTAAAGATATTTATGTTCCTTTAATGTAAAGCAATTGGACACATTGGTTTGAGGCCTTGCAAGCACTAAATAGTTAATTCATCTAAGCAGTCAAGCCTCATATTCATTGTGTTAAAAAAAATGCCTGAAGAATTGCATGTGGATTAGAGGGATGAATATTCTATTATTTCAGTCTGTTTGGCTGATCTTCTTATTGTGACTTTACGCTACAGAAACCTGCCAGGAATTTGGCTTTGCCGTCCTCACCAGTCATTTTAAATGTGTATCAAGCACTTGATAGTGTATGATTTGCGTGCTGTTGCATTTCCGTCTCTTAAATTTTCCACCAATTTATTACTTTTTTCCCGGCTGTTTTAATATTTCAGGATGATGAATATATACAGCATCATTAAAGGTAAATAAAAAGTGCATGAAATTAAAAAAAGGGATATTAGACGTTTCTTCACAGTAATCCCTGGGTCCAGGAGAAATGAAATATCTCTGCTCTGTCAGGTAATCCCTAAACATGATTAGGGACCTTGTAGTTTACAAATACCCAAGTAATATTTGTATCATTTAAACCTATTTATGGAGGGTTTGGGTAGGAGTTGCTTTTGGAAAAGCCATAAATCTTTTCAATTCAGAAAAAATAGGCCTGGCTCTTAATCTCCTTCCCTTTATGATTTTGATTATTTTGATGGCCATGTGCTCTCAATTTACTTTGAGATAGATTAAATTTAATTTTTACAAAGTGATCCACAAATAGACAAGCTCATTGAACCTTTGACCTTTGACCCTTCTTCATAAATTTTGGCTGTCAAAGCAGGTGGACATCTAGAGACAGTGTTGTATGTGGATATTGCTGGCTAAGTCTTGACCTGAGAGCACCATATGGGAAGATAACAAAGCATCAACATGATGAGGACACAACATAGTTAAGAAGATTGTCCAATACATTACCTGACAGTAAGTTTGTAGCCCAGGGATCATCAACATGACTGAATGACTATTACTCTGGATTATGACTGCTCGAGTACCAAACAAAGGAAGCGAGGCATTGGCTATTTAGTAGCATTAGTCATGGTACCAGAGAACATTCTTTGGCCTGTAAACTTTTACAGTATATACAGTACAGTACTCATTTATTCAACTGGTGAGGTGGGTTAATATTGGATTATCCTTACATCCCTATTGTCTTGAGTGGCAGGTTTAATTAGGGTGATTCATTAACTATTTAAATATATAAGTAGCTTAGGGCAATACTGTGTTAACAAGATCCAGGAAAAGGCTGAGACCTTGGATTTTTATGAGACAAATGAAGGCATGAAATGCACTGTGAACAAAGGGCAATAATAGGAAACAAGGGGGAAGCAAGACTACTGGCTTCCTACTTTGTTAGTTCTGTGGTTTCCTTTTGAGTTTGTACTCAGTCCCTTTAATCTCTGGTTTCCTTTATTATATCTGTACAAGCTGGCTCCTGGTTACTCAGATCCTGTTCAAGTCTGTTATTGTGTTTACATCCGGTTTCTTACGCCTACCTGTTTACTTATCCTAGTGTCTATTCTCACCTGTTGTGTTTGGTAGCCGAGGATGATGAGAGTATAACAGTGCTTTATTACCAGGTTCATGCAGCCATTACATAACAGCAGTAAGTCTTACTTTCACTTTCAAGTTGTACAGAAACTCCTATGTATGCACAGTGCCACCTGCAGGCCATTTGTATAAACACCACATGACCTCTAGCATGTGTCTGCCTATAATTTTACCTCACCCTTGTCTGTGCCATGTTATATTTGTTGTGATCTCCATAGTGTACAGGTTCCCTCTATGTCCTGGCACATAAAGTTTTGGGACCCTAAAAGAGTGTTGGCGATGTTCTGTTGGCAGACGTTTTCCTATTTCATGAAAGGGTAAGGCCAGGTTTTCTTAGTGAACAAACTTACACATATTAACAAATAGTTTACAGATTTAAAGGTTTCCCCACCATGGCGAGCAGAAACTTAAAGGGTATTACAAACCAAAAGGCACAGTTGGTCATATCTTACAACTTGAGCCTTGAACTAGTCTGTCATGGCTTGGTCTACTGCTAAATGGCTTACATTATGCGTATATATTTGCAACCTTGTTATGAGCTAAGAGGCCCTTGCCAAAGTATGAATCTCCAAAAGGGGCTTGATCAGAACATTTTTGATAACCACTGCCTTAGAGGATGTGCCTGAAAATCTTATCTGTAGACAAGTAAACTGCATTGGATTGCATAATTTGCTGATTATTTGTAGTAGAATAACTAACAGATAGATGTTTTGGGCTCCAGATTGCCTTTATTGCCTTGGCCTTCCTTGTTTCCTTAGCAAAATCATTGCTCTAAATTGCCATTTTCCTATAAATATTTTTTAAGAAAAAAAATTGGCCTTGATTAAACATTATTTCTGATTCTTTATTTATCCAAATTCTAAATACTTCACAATAGCTTGAATTCCAGATGAAGGAAACATGTAATAAATCCAAGCAATGGCAACTATTCAGATCCATCATTATAAATACAGGATTATTTAGAAATATATTCATGATCCGGGGTGAATTTGAGAGTCTCAAATTCTCCTTTTTTGTGTACTGTAAAATAAATATCACTTATTTCTAAGTCAGCTCTGGTTTTCTTTTAAGAATTGTCCCCTCTCTGTTTTCTGAGCAGTGAGCACCTCTGATTAGGAGCTGTATTTACTGTGTCTGACAAAAAGGTGTGGAAATTAGCTTTTGATTTAAACTGATGATGAGATAGGGTCAATTTAGCAGTGTTAGATGGACAGCTGCACAAAGGATAACAACCAGGATGATTTGAAATTAAAAACTGAGAATGTGTGATAAGGATGAGTGAGCTGATAACTCAATGTTTGGTGAGCTTTTCAAATCCAAAAAACTAATTTGTTTTTTTTCCAGCAACTCTTGTTGCTTTTACTTCTGTATCAGTTCTGCATGCAGATCTTTTTTGAGTCTATGCATTTCGTGTAGCAATTGCTTTGTTTATATTTCCAAATTATGTAACTATAGATAACATTCCATATAACCATATTTATATAGGTATAATTATCCTTACAGCAAAGGGGAACACTGAAGGGACTTGGTTTTTGGTCAAAGTTTTGGTTCTTCCTGGAGAACTTTTCACAAGACATACCAAAAAACTATTAACAACCCATCTTCACCTGTTCTGTTGGTAGAACTAAAACGTTGACTTAACATAAAACAATTTTTTCTCACTATAAAGACCCTTTGGTGCTCCCCTTTAAATTTTTGATAATTAATTTTTGTAGAAGACTCATTGGTCATTAATGTTTTGTTGAGAGTATGTTTGTGTGTGTGTGTGTATGTAGTGCATTTGTGAATGCAATAAATAAATGGAGCACTGCACTACTCAATGCAGGTATAGAGGGCAAGGATCTCTTCCATCTTATGATATGCACCTTATGAAAGAAAGCCGGAGTAACTTGCAAATGTATCTATAATTTCACATGCATTATTGTATGTTGACTTGATGAGCATCGTTCTGGGGTCTGCTCCCAACTTACTAGGATATATGTGCGCCAAGGCAATTAATTCTCTGAGCCCTACCAATAGAGCTCCTACAGTCAGGTGGGTGTTGCCTAGGGCCTACTACACACTAGGTCACACAGGTTATCTGCTACTCCTAGGGGCAGGTTCACTAAAGGGCGAAGTGGCCGTCACTAGCTTTCAGTACAAATCTCATCCACAATGAGGTGGATGAAACTGCCCCCACAATGGCAGAGAGGGCATTGTTAAACGTCTTATTTATCCCCATCCCCCATATCAGAACATATGCCAGCATTGTTAATTCAAGATGACCTAGAGCCTTCGTCTCCTTAACGCCACCTCCCTCCTTTAGCCACCCCCCCCAAAATCCCCAAAGACACAACACTCCAGAATAAGTTGGGTAATAAGTTTTATTGTACTGTACATGCATGCACTCAGCTGTCCCATTACATATACACAATTGAAGGTATTCCATTTACATGTTCTACAATATAATGACAAATAAAACCTTGTACTGTATGACCACTTGCTGTTGTTATGACAGGGACAACTGTACACAATGTTATTTCTATCTCAAAGGCCTCAGCCTCCTTCTCAATGAGAGTCATTGAACCCTCCCCCAAGGTAAACTTCCTCATGATAAAGATTGTGAATTCCTTACAACCCAACATATTATACATTATTCATTTGCTGTGGCTTTACTCTTATTTTTTGGGGCATGGGACCAAGTAAAGATGATCAGTTAGATTCAGACAGACTTTAATTTGGCTCAGATCTCATTTGGCTCATTTTTTTTTGCCACCATTTGTAGAAATTCTATAGTTAATATACACATTTACTCAAATAAATAATGCTTATATGCTCATCTGTAGAACTACTGTATATACACTATATCCAGTTAGTGAAAAAAGCTTAATTGTGTATGGTTAGAAAGGTCTAGTGTGTGGTGTCTTTGGAGGTACTGACTGTGGTGACTGCCCCATGTAATGAGTGGAAATTGGGGAATGAAAACCGTTTTGTCAAATATCAAACAGATACATGCAGCTTAGTTGGCTTTTGATAAATGTATTGACCATTGTGTTTGTGAATGTGATAGGGACCTACCACTCCACTGGGGCAAAGACTGATGGGAATTATGCAATAAAGGATAACAATCATAATAATAATAATACTAGCTCCCCACAGTTAGGCTTTCTGGAACTGAACGATCAATATCTATTATTATGTGAGTAGAAAGACTTAATATTAAAACAAATACAGGATGACTATAGTGCCAAAGAATGCATCATGTCCTAAAATTATTGGTTACTGTTATCCTCAGTTTGAAGACATTCTCAGATCACTGCATGGCTACTGAACATCATATCTGCTGCAATATGAGACCAAAGCTGCTCTGCAGGTCAACGTGCTTGGAACCTACTATCATTACCCATTGGCTTTGGGTAAAGCCAAAGCCATCCCTAGTCTTTAATAGGAGCATGTAAACTTTTCCTGAAAATGAATGATATTAAATAATAGCTTTGCATGCAGAGAGAGAGAGTCCTACAAATGTTTTAGCACAATGTTAGACCTAAGTTAAAGAACCCCTTTCCATCATTGTTAATAAAAAAATAAGCATACTGAGTTAAACTGCGGTTCTGCACTGCACTGCAAATGAAATATGCATTACAGTGAAATAAATATTTTAGGGGTAGGAGACCAGTATACAGTATGTATTTTGAGGTTCAGTCTACCTGTTAGTGATTTACTAAGAATAGCTCCATATTTTCATGATAGAAAATTAGTTTGTCATAGGTTGGGGTTATAATGCATCCAAGTGGATCACTTTGATTGGGACAGTGGACAAAATGTCCATGATTTTCATTTAAGAAGGTTATAGTAACCCTATTTAAAGCCTCTTAAATTTGCCTCAGAAGGGAAAAAAAAATCCTTCCTAATCCTGACTCCAAGATGGCAATCGGACTAGTCCCTGGATCAAGCCACCCAACCCCACCTTAAAATGATCTTATCTAATATCTAATTACATGGTATTCCCCAATAGAGTGTAGGATACTCCAAGTAACCTACAGTATAATTTCAGTAAGTCCATTAGCGTTTGAGTGTGTCCACATAATCATATAATCATAATTTTGCATTCATCGATGGTGACCACTCAGAAGTAAAACTTGTTCAAGGTACCCTTTGAATCCATCATTTGGTCGGGATCATACTTAGCTTATACAGGTTTAAAGATATAGGAAAATATTGGTGTCATAGTTACAAAAATATTGAGAGAATACAATAAGATTTCACAGGTTTCGACTTAACTGACCATCAAACTGGGCTTCTATTGTAGCCTTACTAGCCTTCAGGTTTACTTACTTCTTTGCACTGCTCCAGCCTCTCCCATAATATGAATATAACTGCACTTGCTGAGCAATCTTGAAAACCTTTCACTACCTGTTCAAATGGCTTCTGAAGAAGGATAAGATGGTCAAATATTTTCAGGATTACTCAGCAAGTCCAATCTCTGTATATATATATATACATTTTTTAATTCACTATATTGACTGACCTTTTATAAAATTCTGTGAGTGCCAGTACCATGGACATAATATATATATTTTTTTTAAATAAAGGGCCCAGGTATTTTTTGTTATGTCAAGGTGTGCAGCCTGTGCGCACCGCTCTTTTATATTTATTTATATATATATATATATATATTTATATCATGATATATAAATATATATATTTATATCATGATCTCAATGGATGAAAAAATACATAGAACTACCAACAGATATTTTTTCCTATATGAAGGGAAAGGACCATAATGTAAAAAAAGAGGGGAAACCCTCTTTATGCATCAAGAGTTCAGAACTGGTATCTGCTTGTTCTAAACTCAACAGCATGCTTCTAGCACTGCACTTATTGGTATACAATAAGGGGCCGATTTACGAAATTCACACAAATTGATCCAAGTTCGAACAAATTCGTTCGAATTCCGATCGGACAATTTTTTCGGATGATCGAAAATTCTGATTTCGTCATTTTCAATCATCGAATATCGAATGATCAAATACATTAGAATGAATTAGAATTATCGTTCGATCATCGAATTTTGACAAAACCTAAACAGATAGGACCTACCGAATTGCAATAGAAGCCTATGGGAAGCCTCCCATAGGCTTCTGAGGCTAAGTCCTATCGAATAGGATTCGTACGATGTACGATCGAAGTCTTCGATCATTCGAATCGTACGAATCATTCAAATGATCGAATAGTTCATTTGAATGATCGAACGATCATTATTTGATCGTCGAATGATCGACCATCAAATAAAAGGGTAGCCTGTTCGAAAATCGAATGCTAATCGAATATCGAGGGAATATCGAGGGAAAACAAATATTTTTTGGGGAATGATAGTAAATTTGCCCCTAAGTGTACCAACTTGATACCAACTTGTTTCCAACTTGGATGGATGTGTTTAAAATTAATTTTCAAAGCCACGGATTGGGGCGAATCTAACTGTAACCTAGTTAGTCTGATGACAGTCAACATTTATCATTAATATTGTTGAAAAAGGGAATGGCATGAGAAACATTTTGTAGCCTTAGCCTGGGATTAACACTTCCTGTGATTGATTACAGTCATAACAGAGAATATATTATACCAAACACATTACAATGGTATGTCTCCTCTGTTCAAGCATATGGGCATCAGAGATAGTAATCTGCATCATCTAATCAAGGGATCCCTCCAATAGTGCTGAACTGAACTTTTCCATTTTACTTCTTGACATATCAAAATGCAGGCAAATAATTTGAAATTCAAATGCTGGTGATTGCCTCAAATAACTTGTTCATTTTTATTGTGGCCAATTAAACTCACAGTAAAGATAAACCTTCAGCTAAAGAGAATAGTTGATATAATTGTGTCATTTACAGGGAAGAATATTGGATTTTCCTTCTTTCATAAGTGTCTAAAATCTAAATAAATATACTTATTAGACTTTTCCAAGGGTAGAAATATAGAAGCAGCTCACTTGGCATCTGCTGGGGTACACATGAATATGGGGAGATGTGGGGGTTACTTACTGATAAATAATTTCAATGTATGTCTGCAAAAGGCTCCCCATACTCCAATACACAAAGATGAATCAGAGACATGGGGGTAAATTTATCAAAGAGTGAAATTCTGCAGCTCTCAATTCATTTCTATGGGATTTTGAAAGGCATATTTATCAATCGGTGAAAGGGAAATTCCACCCATTGATAAATATGCCTTTAAAAATCCCATAGAACTGAATGGAGAGTGGCGGAATTTCACTCTAGTGGTGAAACTTCACTCTTAACTTCACTCTTTGATAAATATACCTCATGGAATTTGCAAATTGGGTGCTGCCAAATTACTTGAAGGTGCATACAGACACTCCACACGTGGAGAAAATGTTTAGAGAATTATCTAGCCCTTCCTCTATTGCTTCACTTAAAGGACATGTCAACCCCAAAAATAAATTTTTGCCTAATAAAAGAAAACATGTGACTATGAGTTATCCAGGTCATGATATATCTAACACAAGTAACTCAAAACAACTGGACCTGCTGAGAAATGTTAATGAAGACATTTCACTGCTCATCTAAGAAGCTTCTTCAGTTCAACTGACAGGTTAGGGGAGTTCTTGGCATATAGACTCTTCCAACAATCCAACCAAAATGGCACATTGTAACTCTTCAGAGAGGTGAGATCTGACATTCAGAGGAAGGAAGAAGCAGAACAACTTTGAATAAAAGTGTCAGCTGCCTTGTCAAGTTCCAGAACACCTCCCTCTAATCTTGCTACACAAGAGAGGAGAGCTCTCAATTCTCTGAGTAAGGACCCAAATCCTGCCAGCAGATAAAGGGTGATGCACAGTTGTGCTCAACACATCTGACTATCACTGCAAGATAACTACACTATACAGTGATAGCAATACATATGAACCTTTAAGGAAAGACCCAACCAGCTGTTTCAAGAAAAAGGTGATAGGTTGCTTATAATACCTTGAAAAGGCAAAAGCTATCGAGCAAGTTTTATACCACCATTTGTACCCCAGAGAAGCTACACCATGCTTACATGGACTCCCCAAGATATACAAAGAAGGAGCCCCACCAAGGCCCATTGTCAGCAGCATACATTCAGTGACATACAGCATTGCAAAATTCTTGGTTTACATCTTAGCCCCATTGGTAGGCAATACAGTGCATCATATCCAGAATGCC
>CM044440.1:9773748-9787254 GCA_024363595.1 Xenopus borealis | reverse complement strand
ACATTGGGGAGACAAAACAACTACTCACTAAGGGGCAAATTTACTAAAATTCCCCCAAAATCCCGCAAATCTCTTTGAAATTCGGTAAGCATTCGACTATTGAATGCTTACCGAATAGTTCTAGGCTATCTTATTCCTCGATATTAAATTTCTCGATGAAATCGTATGTTCTAATACCAAATGCCTTCGAGCCTCTGAAAAATTTGTACGAGTCAAACGATCGAGGCGTTCAATCGTACGAATGGTATTCGAGCATGGCTTTGAAAAAGAAACCTATGGGGGGTTCTCCATAGGCTTCTATTGGTATTCAGTAGGTTCAATCTGGCGAAGTAGGCATTCGAAGAAATTTTAAATTTAAAATCCTTCGATCATCGAATGGTTGAATGATCGAATATTGGATCATTCGATCTATTCAATGATTCGAATTTTCGGTATTTGATGATCGAAGTGGCCAAATTTGCATATTCGAATATCCAAAAAAATCATATGATCAGTAGTCGATCGGATTTGATCGAACTTCTATCTCTTCACACAAATTTTAAATTTGCCCATTTGTGAATGGATCAGCATGGGAGGGCGAACTCTACAGGACAAGACTCAGTTCTACACCTGAAAGATAAGGGACACTCATTTAAAGATAGCAATGTCCAAATCTTGGATAAAGAAGACCGCTGGTTTGAAAGAGGTGTAAAAGAGGTGATTTATGTTAAGGTGGAGAAACCATCCCTGAACAGAGCCGGGGGCCTTCAACACCACCTATCTGCTACATACAATGCTGTTCTCACATCTGTACCCCGGCGGTTTCAGAACTCGTCACACATCCATTCATGCAACATAACATTCAATGCAATGTAACATAAGCCAAACGATTAACAGACCTGTCTTGCTGGTGGAGACTGGCTTTTGCAACATTGTTTAAAATGTAACAACCAGGAATTATGCAAATGCTGCTTTCAATAGCAATTACATAAAACTTTTAAAGCACCAACAATTTTTAATACATTAATTTTGGAAAGTTGCTTATAAATGTGTTTTCTTTTATTATTCAAAAAGTAATTTTTTGTGTTGACATGTCCTTTAAGGAAAGGCTGAAGAAGACCTGAAATATTAGTTCTGTATGTGAGTTTCCCTATGCACCTTGAATAAATTTGGGAGTACCCCATTTGCAAAGTCCAGTTCCCATATTTCTGGGCATCTCAGCATTTTTTCTTGGGAAAAGTCAAATGAGTATATTTGTAAATATATGCATTTGACAAAGAATTAAATGTTCTGCCCTCTGTCAGGTCCCATCCATCCATATTCGTCTCTCTATATTTCTGTCTTATCTGCTCTGTCAACACAGGACAAGCATAACCTTCCTTCTGTGTCTTATAAAGAAGAACAAAGCCCTGAAAACAAAAAGCTCAACCTCTCCCAAATCACACTTTTGGGGCTCATAACAGTAGTTTGCATTTTTTATCCTTAACCTCGTAAGATGCTGTTCTGGGACTCCCTAATGTTTTTGGTCAGTAGTGTGTAGGGTAGCCTCTGTAGCAGGCCTAGGATTTTCATCATTGTATTGTTCTCCTGTAACATTTACCATGCTTTCTGTGCATTTTTTAAAATTTAATAGCATTCCTACTCATTGTTTGTAATATTATTCTAATATACGTACAGTACGCCATATACAGTGGCACTACTATATAGATAAATTAATACCTTCACTCGTAGTTCTGTATATATCTATAGAGCTGCCTCTTTGCATATTCATACATCTTAATTCACCTTTCTCAGCCAGAAATTTTGATTGTACCTTTCACACAGCTGGTGAGTTTTTTTTTTGCGACGGGATTGAAATATGTTAAGTCTTAATGGATTCATAATTAAATGCTGTGTGTTTATTATGGTTTTCATCATGCCCGAGGGCTCTTCTAAAAAGGCAAAATGTGCAATCAAAAAAGGAGGTAAGAAGGTCAGCGGCGTCTTGCTGGCTTTGGCCGGCTTTGTACACTTGGTATCAGTATGCTTAGCCGTATGTTCCTGTGCTTTCATGTGAACTCAACTATCTCCTCTCTCTCTCTTCACTTCATTCGCTGCACACAGACATCAATGAGAGGAAGAAATATTTGAGGATTGCCTAGCTTGTTCTGATATAAAGAGATGTTTAGCTGTGTGAGAGGTGGCCTAGTCAGAGTGCCTGAGTGACATTCCAACAGAGAGTCTATAGGGATTGATCATTTTAAGGCTCCTCACATTCCTGCTGTGTCCTGTGTGAATGCTCTTGTCTAATCTTCACAGTGAGATGGATGCCATTCCCCTGGGCTTCGCTACTCAACACCTTGTTAGACAGGGCTTATAGTGACACATTTTGCTTTTTTTCATTGTCAAGGCTTGTCCTCGGCATAAATATTTCCTTTGCTGCTCAAGTTTGACTCTTTCCATTCAATGTCTCCTGCATTCCAACCATATAACATTAGGCATCCTAGCTGTGATTCAAGACAGACCCATCTGGTTCATGTAGTCTATTGTCCAGCATAATACAATGTATTACCCTGCTCTTGTAGATTTGTATAAATGTGTTTTTAAATGTAGAAAAATAATAATAAAAGTTCCAAACCAAAAGTGTTCTCCAGTTTGGTCGCAACAGAGTTTCTCTCCAACCCCCAAAATAATGTTCAAAAAATTCCAAAATGAATGTTGTCGATCATATCTCAAAGAAAATGAGTGGAGAAAAAACCAAGAAAGAACAGATAGTGTAGCGTTTTTGGGTAAAATTACACCCACAGTAAAATCATTCATACACTATCAGTGTGTAAGCTTCAATTCCAAAATGGATAAGTGCAAGTGTAGTGTCAAACCCCTCCCCCCTCGCAATCGAATTTGAAAATAAAAATCTCCTGACGCGCAGCGCCTGGCGCACATGCACAGTAGTGCTTGGCACCGGGCAGTGACGTCAGTACGTGTGTGCCCAGCAGCCCTGTAATAGGTGAGGGGGGTCGGCGGGGGGTTGATGGGAGAACGTTGGCGAGGGGCCCTGGACGGCAGTCCCGGGGGGCCCCCCCTGTTCAACCCTGTGCAAAAGTTGCGTGTTGATTTTAAGGCGTTTTTAAGAAAGGAGAATCTTTTAAGTGCAATATAATCGTATTAAAGTGTTTTTAAAATTATTCCGCACATGCCACTCTTATTGTTTGTCCGCAAGGAAGGATGCTCAATTCTAACTTGGACGTCTGTGAGTATAATCGACCACCAAATGGGGTCTAGAACTGTGTGGTTATCCCCCTACTTTCTATAACCTCCTCTTCAGTCTTTAACACAATGCACTTTAAGTTGATGGTGTCTAAGTATATATGAGAACATAATCTCATTTGCACTAAACCACTTTGGAACTGAAGCTTACACACTGATAGTATATGAATGATTTCACTGTGGGTGTTTTACCAAGAACGCTACACTATGGGGCAGATTTACTATTGGTCGAATTTCGAATGATAAAAAAATTGAAATTCGACCAGGGAATAGTGGGGAGGTAAAATCCTATGAATTCGACTATCGAATTCAAAGGATTTTACCGCAATTCGAATGATCAAACGAACGAATATAGAAAATTCAATCGTTCGTTTGAATATTCAAATCGAATTTGAATCGAATATTCGAACGATTTTTTAGCAATCTTAGGGAATGATCCCCATTTCGGGAGGTTTAATCTGGTGACGTAGGTGGTCGAATTAAAATTTCAAGGGGGGAGTATTCGACCATCGAATTTTCGAATATTCGAATAAAATTAAATTTGAATATTCAAATTATTCAAATTCCACTATTCGATGATCAAATTTGGTTGAATTCGCCTAATTTGCATATTCGAAATTCGAATCTTTTTGAAAATTCGATCAAATATTCGAATCACTCGTGAATTTATGTGAATTTAGTAAATCTGCCCCTATATGTTCTTTCTTGTTTCTTTTCTCCACTCATTTTCTTTGAGGTATGATCGGCAACATTCCTTTTGGAATTTTTTTTACATTTTTATATGTAGATGTTGAAGTTGTTGATTGGGTTGCTAATTCCATCAGTAACAAATGGATCAGAATGGCAGGTGTCTGCAGGGTGACAGTAAATAGCATGGGCACTGGCCTATCATTATTGTTCCTTTGTCTCAGTCTATAAATATTTAAATATGGGAAGAGGAGACATATGTTATTCCTGATTGTGCTTTTCTGAGGCAGTGGCATGCAGCTGGTCATATGTGAACTTTAACTTGAGCAGTCACTAAAAATATCACTCCACAACCAGAGATGCAGGTACAATTAATTTATTTTGACTTTTTTCAAGATAAACCGACAATATAATTCTGGGTAAAATATAAACACAAATATAGGCGTACTACTGGTTAGTTAGGACAGCTGACCTGTGTTAGTTAAAAGCCCACTAAGTGGCAAGGATTTTATTTTGAACTGTTTGAGGGCCAAATAGGTGTGAGTGCTTATCTGTACCCTGGGTACCCCTGGAACTATAGCAGGGTGACAGTTACCCCAATGTTTCTATATATCTGTAACCTTTTTATGAGCTAAGGGGGCCCAGTCTGAAGGCCAGTTAGGGGAATATTTGGGGTGAGTGTTTATTTGTACCCTGGGTACCCCTGGAACTATAGCAGGGTGACGGTTACCCCAATGTTTCTATATATCTGTAACCTTGTTATGAGCTAAGGGGGCCCAGTCTGAAGGTCAGTTAGGGGGAGATTTGGGGGTTGAGTGTTTATTTGTGCCCTGGGTACCCCTGGAACTATAGCAGGGTGACACCCCAATGTTTCTATATATCTGTAACCTTGTTATGAGCTAAGGGGGCCCAGTCTGAAGGCCAGTTAGGGGGAGATTTGGGGTGAGTGTTTATTTGTACCCTGGGTACCCCTGGAACTACAGCAGGGTGACTGTTACCCCAATATTTCTATATATCTGTAAACTTGTTATGAACTGAAGGGGCCCAGTCTGAAGGCCAATGAGGGAGAGATTTGGGGGTGAGTATTTACTTGCTTCCCCAGGTACCCCTGGAACTCTAGCAGGGTGACTGTTACTTTGACATTACATACAACCTTTTATTTGTTGGGCTAAAGAGTTTACACATAAAACCTCTGCTCTAGATAATCCAGAGCAGCAAAACAACCCCCCCAGACAGTCATTTGCTATTCTCATGGGGTGTATCAAGGTTTTTCGGTGCATTGTAGTAAAGACAGTGGAAGGGTTGGGTCGACACTCTAGGACCTCAACTTTCCAGCTTTGGCCAGGGCCCCTTGCATTGTTATAGTGTTCATCTTTTTATTAACGCCCATAAAACTGTGCAAATTATTTGTCAATATTTTGAGTAATTAATATATATATTTTTTTTTTATTTTCCTTAAAAAATACATCTGAGAAGTTGTGTAAACAAGAAAGGCCAGTTGACTAGCCCTTGCTGCAACCTTTCCATTTTCTGACAAAAGACAGATAATTAGCATAGCAGCAGTAGGCAGCCTTTCTAAATTTGTGGCAATTATGCATTCTGTTAACCGTGACTCCAGTCAAAAGGTAATTGGCTTGCAGTAACATGACATTTCAAATCATCTCTTGAAATTACATCAAAAGGCTGGCCTGCTTTGTTTTGATTGGGGAACAATCAATTTGATAAGTGGTAACGCCACTCATTGTTTCTTATTAATTAGACTAATTGCCGCATGTTGGCCTGTGAATCACACAGAACGGAGATGCCGCAAAGGTGGTGGCCTTCAGCTTTGTTGCGGTTGTTCCACTCGCCTGCACTGCGAGGCAGCACAAAACACATTTGTTACAATTCTGCCTTGGAGCAGCTCACCAGTTAGTTTTTTGGTGTTGTTTACTGAGAAACATTCCTATTATAAGGGGAACTATCATAGAGGTATAGAGATGCTTCTAACTGTGCTTTGTATTTAAAGTTAAATAGGTCCTATACCATCCATGTAAAAAAATGCATAATTGCTCTCAAAATATTCTCATATTGGTGGTTCAAGTGGGCCGGGGCGGCCTAGGCAGCCCAGCCAGCCAGCTTGCCCACCCCCATGCACCCGTGGCATACACCTGAGCGTTAACAATGCTCACACACACACATTAACGTTAACTATTTCCATGCCTCTCGAGTGCGCATACGCAAGAGGTGCATAGCGTAAACTTAGTTCCAGGTGAGTCAGGACTAGGGGAAGGCAGAAGAGGTAGCTACCCAGTGCTCCCCCAATCGTAGCACCCTAGGCAGATGCCTCTTCTGCCTACCCCTAGTAGGTGTGACCCTTGTTATACAACTGAATATCCCATACACTGCAGCACACTGGAGACTGAAGTTTAGTGCAATTTGAATATTTATTAGCTCATAGTAGACAGGCAAACAGGCAACGTTTCGGACCCCTCTGTGTCCTTTATCAAGCCCCTTGTTATACAACTGGCATGGGTGTCCTTTGCTCTTTTGTCCAATTGGGCCAAACAGAATTGTCATATTTCCCAACATTTGAAAAATGGAGAGAGGGACAAAAAGATTTGTCGTTTATAGTGAGGCGACCATTTTTGACCACACCCATTTGGTGTCGCATCACCTAATTATAATGTCTATTTTACAAATAGTTCAATACAATAGATAAGAGGGTGAAAAAAAAAATGTCCCGATGTTTTACCATTAGAGGGTGATATATATAAAAAGTAACTCAAAGCAACTGGACTTGCTGAGATATTTTAATGAAGATGTTTCACTGCTCATCCAAGCAGCTTCTTCAGTTCAACTGACTGGTGTAGGGGAGTTCTCGGCAAATAGACTCTTCCAACAATCCAATCACAATGGCACACTGCAACTCTTCAGAGAGGTGACATCTGAAATTCACAGTGGTCTTGATTCTGTGTAGTTACAGTGATAGAATAACCAATGTGTCATGCAACTCCTAGACACAGGTGTTCAAACTCTTGACACATCCATTCATGCAACTCTCACAAGTAACACCTGTGTCTAGGAGTTGCATGACACATTGGTTATTCTATCACTGTAACTACACAGAATTAGGCTTTGCTAGTGTAACTGTGCTCTGCCTAGCGAAGTAACACTAGCACAACTATGCTACCATTTGCCGACCTGAGCATAAATTTGTACTTCAGTAAATTTGCGTAGCGCTGGCAAAAATTCGCCTGGCGAAGTGCGGCGAGCACTAGCGAAGCCAACGCTGGCGAATTTTTGGATCTTAGTGAATTTGCCCCTAAGTCCTGCTCGAATACCATTCCTATGATCGAAGCGTTCAATCGTTTGCTTATCGAATTTCGAATTTGATCAAACTAATTTTGGGGAATAATAGTAAATTTGCCCCTAAATGTCCAGTTGTCTTTGACTTAATTCTACTAGATACACCATTCTTTTTATGAACATTACTCATAACCACACTAGGGAAACAGCAGTCCTGAACTTGCCAACCTAAAGGTCAAATTTTACAGTACATATATTCAGTAGACATATGATCAGCATTTGGAGTGGAGTATTGGGAGCCCACCAGAGTTGTAACACCAATGACCCTCCCTGTATTCACCAGGGCCCTTCTCCTGATGTCCAAATTCCACCCCATATGCCGGATCATGATGTCCATTCTTGATCTCCTTTTCTTCTTAACAGGAATGGCTGATTGGGGCAGTGGGCCTGAACCTGCAGGGATCGGGATCCACTGGGGTTTTTCCTGGTGTCCCACCAGTCCAACCCTGTAGTGGTACCTCTCCTAACTAAGTTGTTTGCCTTAACAAATACAGTCATACCACATGACATATTGTATTACAGCAGAATGATAGGTCAGGGAGGAAACCTACAACAGTGTTATGAAACACTATTCATGTTTAACATATACAATTCAATTATACAGTACCATTTTAAAACTTTCATAGAATTATTGGTGACTGGGTAAGTTGCATCCAGAGTTGCTCCTCATATCAAGATGTGTTAAGCTTTTGATGGTGGAAGGATTTGTGAGAACCTCTTGGTAAATATTTGAAATGTCTGGCCAAAATATATAATTTCTCAGTGGGACTATATAGTTCAAGGCTTAATACTCCTAAAATGGAGGTTATTGTATTCTGAATCTACAAAAGTAACCAACTCTAACATATTACATGTAATCACAAGCATTGATACTCACTCCTAATGCAAACATTTAGGAGAAGGAGAAGATAGGACAGCATAGTAGGACTTGGCAGACGCAGTAGTATTAAGTCCTCTTTTGTGGTCCTTTTCTCACCATCTTCACATGCCAGCTGTCCTTCACTATTTCTACCTACAACTGTTACTCCATGTGGCATCAGTATATGTCAGAGCTAGGGCAGTTACCCTTCTTTGGACCCCTTTTGACAGCTCTGTTTTTGTCTCTGGGAGATACATTGAATGTGGAAGGGTAGGTGCACATTTTGTCTTATTCAACCTCTCTTCAAAATGCAACCCATTAAATCACCCCAGGAATGCCTTGACATGAATATTTCGATTCAATAAAAAAAATGCTTCCTCCAAGTTTTATTTGAATTATTCCCAGGAGCATAGCATTAAGACTTTCAAATGTCACAGTCATTCATTGTTAATCCCTAATACCCTAAGAGGTGGGTTAGTGCATCGGACAAGATGTGGACATGACGCACTGGAGATGAAATTCTTCATCTCTGATTATAAAAGAGCTAACACTGAAAATGCCCTAGATTAAAAGGCAAATATAGAGTAAACTGTACTTTATTGTTCTCTTATCAAACAGATATGACTGCTCCAATTCGTAATTCAGCAAAAAAAAAAAAAAAAAAAGATTAAATAAAGACCTGCAGTCATGCGTCCTACATATGTATTACCTTGGATTTAATTTAAAGACAAAACTGGAAACTGAAATTATCCATTACCTTTTCCTGAAATTTATTCAATTTCAAAATCCCCACTAGATTTCTTTTTCACTTTCTATATTTTGTATTCTTATTTCCATGGTTTATGTTGCATTTATTGACCTTTATGTGTTTGCAGCCAGGATGTTAGCAATAGAAATGTTAGTAAAATTTGATATCACAATAAAAACGTCTTGATGTCATGTAGTTGCTAGAAGAAATATTCTGTTAGGGTGAGAAATGCACCGAATCCAAGATTTTCAAGGCCCGGATTTGTAGAGAGGCCACCTAGGCCCAGGCCTAGGGTGCCAGGATTTTAGGGGACGGCATGCTGCCCAACCACACCCTCATTAGTTCAGAAATTTAAATTTCCTGTATGCCAATCCCCATTGCTCCATCCTGATGATAAAAATTTGAGCAAATAAAAGGGAGTGGACAGGGGCGACAAACGTCAGAGAGCCTAGAGGTGCCCACTATGTAAATCCGGCCCTGAAGATTTGAGATCAAGATTCATACTTAAGAACAGTGATCCCCAACCAGTAGCTCGTGAGCAACATGTTGCTCTCCAACCCCTTAGATGTTGCTCCCAGTGATCTCAAAGCAGGAGCTTGTTTTTGAATTCTAGGCTTGGAGGCAAGTTTTGGTTGCATAAAAAACAGGTGCACCCCCAAACAGAGCCTCAATGTAGCTTGACAATCCACATTGGGTCTACCAAATGGCCAATCACAGCTCTTATTTGGCACTTCAAGAACATTTTAAATGCTGGTATTGCTCCCCAACTCCTTTTACTTCTGAATGTTGCTCACAGGTTCAAAAGGTTGGGGATCCCTGCTTAAGAGATTGGGTAAAATGAGTTTAAAAATATTTGTCTGAATATTGTTTTTTGCATCACAATTTTTATTTTCTTCAAAAAATTTAAAAGCTTGCCAGGATATGGGTATTGAGCTTTTTATGTTTAAAGAAAAAGTTGTGATTAAAGAATATTGCACTGAAAAATCATGCCAATGTGAGGGAAATTAGGAATGCACCAACTCATTTTATCAGATCCTCTCCTTAGTGTAAAGCCTTTGCCAGTGGCACAAACAGTATCATCTCCATTGGTTTATCTAAGCGAAAGTATTCATTTTTCCTACTGAAATCCACCATGTCTGTGCGCTGGGTGATAGCACATTAGTGGTGAAAATGCTCTATGCCACTGGCTTTAATGTCAAGTAACATAGGCCCCTGCAGAGAACCCAATAGCTAACCCTGGTCAGCTATTGTCACCCCATATCTTGATCCCCTTACTCTTCTGAAAAATATTCCCCTCCTGAATTCTGCCCATTCCCTTGATTCATGTCCAAAATATTTTTTCATATCATTGCTCTGTTCCTCTATAGATATTTGTGAGTCTATTTACCTGAAACATTCACTCCATGAAATCAGTGAAGGAAAAGGTTGAACCTCTAATGAATAAATTCCAGTTTCCCCAACATCTTTGCTGCAATCAAGTTCATCTGCTATTGTTTCTAAATCCTTTTCCTTAACTAATTTGCCTAAAGTGATACCTTGCAAATAATAAAGGACTATATTTATCCACATTGAAACTCATTTCAAGATGCACCAACTGGATTTCCTACTAATTCGGTCCTTAGAGTGTAAATAACCTTTTTTGGGTTTGATCTTGTATAATTTCTCTCTGTTCTTTCCTTAATGTATGCATCCAAGCCATGTCTAAAAAAAAACAAATCAGTTCCTCTATTATCTCAATAAATAGTCACAAATATATAATTTTTTTTTTGTAAAGGGGACAAACAAATAGATAAATAAGTGCTCTTTGGAGAAAGCAATATATTGCGGCCAAAGTTCCATTATGCATCTCCTGTAATGATCTGCTTTTATGAAAACTCTTTGAGTTTGCATCTGAGGCAAATTAGGAGATAGAACAAGGTTGATGCCTTTTAGCGTACAGCTTAAGTGGCGGTTCCACATGCCTGAACACATGCTGGAAACAGCTTTGTTAAAATTCAGTCCGATACCTTGGCTGTCACTGCTGGTTCTAGTGTAGTCAAGTTCCCCCATTTGAAGCACAGCAAATCTTTGTTAAGCAAGCGGCAGTCAGAGGCAAGATTGGCCCAGAGCCCAGGATCCTTAGGATCGTTTTCCCCCCTCATGATACGCCTGAATAGTATAGTGCCGAGACATTGCTACCAAAACATAGTGAAGAAACACTAAATAAAAATAAAATATAATTAAATTGTCAAAAGACTGACAGACTCAAGTGGAAACTGAAGCTTGCAGTGGGAATTTCTCTTTTTGTGGAGTTTTTGGTCTTTGCTGTTAATCGTTGAGACAGGGATCTAAATCATCCCTAAATTCTTAGGGGCAGATTTATCATTAGTCGAATTTCGAATTTAAAAATATTCAAAATTCGGCCATGTGAATGGCAGAGAAGTAAAAGGTTTACCATGTTTTAGACAGGAGGACATTTACACCCTTTAACAGGTAACTACCTGTGCATTAATATTAAGGGGCATATTTACTAAATTCACAGTATTCGAAATTTGATCTAATTGTATTCGAATATTCGATGGTCGAAGTACTTTCCCTTTAGAAAAAAAATTTGATAGGCCAGTTCGCCAACTCGGACCTGCAGAATTGCTTTAAAACCCTATGGGAAGCTCCCATAGGTGTTTTAAAGCTTTTTTAGATCAAATAAAAAAAATTTGATGGAAGGGTTAAAATCGTTTGAATCGTTTAATTTGAACGATTTAATCGATTTTATTTTTTATATTCGATCGTCTTATTAGTCGAATTCGAATTTGAAGGGTTTTAAAATCGAATTTGAGGGTTTATTAACCTTCGAATTTGATTTTTAGTAAATCTGCCCCTTAAAGTGCACCTGTTAATTTAAAATAGTTTCCCCCTCACTAAAGGTCTAATAGAGCCTGCACTCCAGTTGGGGGAAACAGTAGGTATTTTCTTTTTAAATAATTGCCAGCACTATGACACCCACACCGGGAGAGAACTCATGGACATAATGTCTTAACATGAGCAGATGCTCATATGTGCATGTGTGCTGAACAACATGGCCGCCTGGGTGTCAGAGCTCTGGTGGGGGCAATCTTTGGAATAAAAATATACTGTCTCCCTATATGAGGCTGCATCTTTGGTGGGGGAAACTATTTTAGGGTAACAGGGGAAATTGAAGGTTCACAACCATCTATTCCTTTAAGTGTAATAATTTCTTTGCTAAAACAAATCACTTGCAGGGATGTACTGCTGAGATTTTTACAGCCCCCACCATCCTCATAGAGAAGATGTTCCTTAAAAATTCAAATTATTGCTGGCATTCAAGGTGTTAAAAGGGATTAGACGCAGATTTGTTAATCATGCAAAGCTCAGAGCACTTAGCACTTGAGAAGTAAAGCAGAAAACCTCCAAACTGTTATCTCCAAGCAAGCATTAAAAGCCATCATTTAAATCAGGGTATAATAATGATCTGACAGCTTAATGAAAACTAACAGCAGACAGAAATTTCAATAAATGTCTATTGCAATTATTCTGCGCAACCTCCCTTTTTACTCATTTATTTTCTTTGTTTTTTTAAGAGACGTCACTTAAGTGACTTGTTTGTGTGCAAGTTCTGCTCGGAATTCTCCATTCATCTCAGTGGGTTCTAAATAGCAGAAGTTGAAAGGAAAAAGAAGAAAACAAGTTTTGCGTTTTGTTTCGAGGCGTGAACGATCTGTCAGCTGCGTTTGTTTCAGTTTATATAATTATATCGGCTCTCCGAGGGTGGCCTGAACGTCATTGAATTGTATTTTCCTTCTTCTGTAAGATCAGCTCTTGCCAGGTTTTCCTTACAGTCTTCTTTCTGTTGGGTCTAAAATATTATATGATATACAATTATATGGGATGTGAAAGGAGAACTAAAACCAAACAAATAATAGGGCTCATTTATAAACATTGGGCAAATTTGCACCTGGGGAGTAACAATTAGTGATTAGCTTATTTCGGTCAGCTGCAGTTTGAACACTGAAAGCAATCATCTAATTAGTTGCCATGAGTTACTGCCCAGGAGCAAGTTTGCCTAGAGTTTATAAATGACCACCAATGAGTCTAGACAATAGTAATGTTTTTATCTGCTGTACCAACCCAAGCTGCCCCAGTAGCTCCCCATCTTTTTTTCTGCTGATTCTCTGTAATTCTAAAAATGTAGATTATTTTGATAAGATGGAGTCTATAGTAGACAGCCTTTCTGTAATTCAGAGCTTTCTGGATAACGGGTTTCCGGAAAATGGATCCCATACCTGTATTTGGATTGTCTAGCCAATCTTTATTAAAGGGGACATATAGCATAATTTTTCACAATGTATCAAACCATGTAAAATAATGTAAAATAGAAGAAATAGTTTTAGTTTTTATTTTAATACCTTTTGGATCAAAAAATGTCTGTATTAGTTTGAAAACTGTTCTCAGCCCTTCCCCCCTTTGCAACTTCCTGTCCCAGACTCTCAAGTATCTGAGACTGCAGCCACAGACTCTTTTTGTGTAAGCTAAACAGCAGCAGCCAGTGAGGGAGGAGTGGGTGTGCCTGTGATGTCACACCCAGTCCTTCCCTGCAGACATCTGTTAACCCTTACTGCTCATTTTCCCTTCCCTGAACTGC
>CM044440.1:9750279-9764863 GCA_024363595.1 Xenopus borealis | reverse complement strand
TGAATTTTGTAAATTTGCCCCTACGTGTTTGGTTTCTGTTTACTCCCTACATCCTCCTTGAGTCTCAGTGGACATAGGGTTGCATAGGTTGCCTGTTATTCCCTTAAATGTATGGTGGATTCATACCTATATAAAGGCAGTGGTTTTATTCTATGCATCTCAATTTTTGTGAATACAAGGGTGTATTGTACTGACTGTATAGAGCTTGCCTGTTCTGTACAGTCTTTGCATAGATAAAATCCTGATCAGACCATTTTAGTTGCAGGTCCTTTTCCAAAGATAGCTGTGCCACCCTTAACAGTTGACGAGGCAGTTTCACTAGGATGCATTGAACCTGCTACATCATAACTCATAAATGGAAATTAGGCACATTCATTTCTGAATGAGACAGCCCTGGATTTATATAAAGACCACATAAAAAGACCATGTAATAAGTAAAATAAGAAAATTCGCTAGTGAAGTAGATAGACTAGCGCAACTTCGCACCCTTACTCCAGGTGAAGTTGCGCACCGACGAAGGGACATAACTACGCTAATTCACTAAGAAGCCCATTTTACTGAACGTTACCTCTTACGCTAGACTTTACTTGGCCAGGTCATTAAATAGGAGTTTGAAAAAAAAAACTTGAATTTTTTTCTAAGTCCGAAAAAAACGCTGGCGTCTTTTACTTTTTTTAGGATGATAGTCTGAAAAAATAGCATAATTTTTTTTGGGGGTTAGCCTCCTTCCCCCCCTACATTTACTAACATATGTCAACACAACTATACAGGGGGCACATGTAGGGCAATAGGACAGCTTATTTTTTTTATTAAAGGTTTCCTGGGCTTGTGTAGTGGATTGTAGTGGCTGGAACATATACTTCTATTATACATTTAACTTTGAGGCGTATGCAAATTCGGCATTGCTAACATAAATGCGCAACTTTGCATTTTAGTCAATTAGCGGTGGGCTGGCGAAAATTCACCTGTTGAAGTGCCGCGAATTGTGGCAAAGCCATCGCTAGTGCATTTTTGCCGCTTAGTGAATTTGCCACCTTGAGTGTCAGTGGACATGGAGTTGCAAAAATTGCCCAATATTCCCTTAAGTGGATGGTGGACTAATACCTTTAGAATAGCAGGGGTTTTATTCCATGCATATCATTTTTGGAAAAGGTAATGGTGTAATGTACTGACTGTTTAGAGCTTGCCTGCTCTCTATTCACATAGAAAGAGTCCTGCCCAGCCCATTTTAATTGCAGGTCCTTTTCCTAAGAGAGATGTACCACCTTTAATCATTGTTGGGGCACTAGGGTGCACAGAATTATGCAAATTCAATCCTGAATGAGACAGCCCTGAATTAGGTGTAAATGCCATGTAAGAAGTGCATCATTGATAATTTTATATATACTGGGTTTGGTTTCTGTTTACTCCCAACATCCTCCTTGAGTCTCACTGGACATGTTATATTGTTGCTTCCAGTAAGAGTAATAATGTAAGCACATACCAGTGGGAATAAGCTTGGGGCAAGACTGGAAATTAAAGATTTAGCAAATCATGCGTGATAGCTCCACTGAGATCAAGAATAAAACGATCAACATGCTAATTGTCTGTCTGCCGACAACAGCTCTTTCACTGATGATCTTAATTATCTTATAAACTAAGTTGATTTCAGCTGTTTGAGTGCAAACATATTGATACAGAGGCATGCACAAAACACACACACACAAATAAACACCCATGCACAGAGGCAGAGCTTACCCACTATACATTCATTTGCAATATCCGTTCTTCATTATTATTCATTGGATTCTAACAGTGTAGCACCACATAATGATAGATATTTTGGATAAACATTCTATGAATCTCTTCTACAATGCAGTTAAGAGAGACTGAGATCACAGAATCAACTAAAATAGATTTGATCCACAATAACTTTGCAGAGAGCAATAACTCAACATCACATCAGGTTGTGCCCATGTTCCTAAATGTGTTTAAAGACAGTACAGAAAAAGTAAAGCATATATTAAAGGGCAAGGAAAGTGTAAAATAGAATAAGGCTATAAATGGTGTATTGTGTACACTAAACACAAACATGAACTTACTGCACCACAAGCCTAATCAAACAAATGATTTATGCTTTCAAAGTTGGCCACAGGGGGCTGTCATCTTGTAACTTTGTTATACATCTTTGTCTGACACTGGCACTGCACATGCTCAGTATGGTCTGCTTGAGTTCTGCATGGCTGGTAAGTAAGGCAGGGGCTCCCCCTGCTGTTCATAAGTGATTGTTTCCCTGCCAGAAGCACTAAATGAAGGGAGAATTTCACTGCATACAGTCACCATTATTATAAAAACAGTACACATTTTAAAATTAAAGTATATTGGAGATAGATTTCTTTTTCATTAAAGAAAGTAAAAATGGGATTTTATTTCTTTGCCTTTCCTTGCCCTTTAACATATTCTCAATGCCATGATGCTAGCCATCCCTTCTTTTACTGATTGCTATGTACAAGTGTGCTGATGTCAGTACAGGCATGGAACCTGTTATCCAGAATGCTCAGGACCTGGGTTGTTCCAGATATTTTCGTAATTTGGATCTTCATACCGTAAGTCTACTAGAAAATCATGTAAACATGAAATAAACCCAATAGGCTGGTTTTGCTTCCATTAAGGATTGATTATGTTTTATTTGGTATCAAGTACAAGCTACTGTTTTATTATTACAGATAAAAAGGAAATAATTTTTAAAAATGTGGATTATAATGGAGTCTACAGGATATGGCCTCTCTGTAATTTGGAGCCTTCTGGATGGGTTTCTGGATAACAGATCCCATACCTGTATTAGAAACAAAAGAAAACACAAATGTAGGAATTATCTGTTATTTCTAAAATATTTACATTATTTACATCAGTGGAGCTTTTTGTCTGGAATGAGGGACAGAACACAGTGAAGCACCCCTATAGTAACCACTATACACATAAGCAGAACATGAAGAGTGCACTCTAATTACAGCAGAACCCCAGTACTAAACATCTTCAGTCCCAGAATGAAATATATAGTAGTATTGAAGAAAAAATGTCTAATGATTTAGATGCTTGACTGGTGGCTCACTCATAAAGGCAGACTAGCTCCTTGCAGAAATGTGTCTCGTTACCTATGGTGAGCAACTTCATTATTACACGTAGAAAGTGTAAGATCCTTGGAAGAAAGCTGCATAGAAATCAGTTTTAAGAACTTGGTTTTTGTTCTTCTTGTTAGGGTATGAGCATATTTTTATCTACCAATAGTAATGAGCAAATCTGTCCCATTTGGCTTTGCTGAAAATTTTGCGAAACTGCTTGAAATTTTTACGAACAAACATTCAAGGAACTTATTGAAGACAATAGGTTAAACTTTTTTTACTCACACAACAATTTTTTTTTTTGCGCAGCAACTTTTTTTTTCTCTTTCCAAATCCATCAAATTCAAGTCTTGCCTTGGACTTATGTCTCCATGACTATTTTAAGGGGCAGATTTACTAAATTCACATATATACACGAGGGATTCGAATATTCAATGGAATTTTCAAAAAGATTCAAATTAGAATTTTGAATAGGCAAATTCGACCAAATTCGACCATCGAATATTCAAATTCGAATGATTTGAATATTCAAATTTAATTTTATTTGAATATTCGAAAATTCGATGGTCGAATACTCCCCCTTAAATTCGAGCACCTACTTCACCAGATTAAACCTACCGAAATGGGGATCATTCGCTAAAAATCATTTGAATATTCGATTCGAATTGAATTCGAATATTCGATCGATCAAACAAATTTTCCCTATTCAATTGTTCGCTCGATCGTATTGGGCAAATTTGAATGCGATATTCGAATTCAATTTTTTTTAATTCCCCACTATTCCCCCACTATTCGACCCTTAGTAAATTCGACCTTTAGTAAATCTGCCCCTAAGTGTTTTTTTCTTGCCGTAACTTTTTTTGTCTTGGCGACTTTTTTGCTGAAATTTTTTGCTGTAGTTTCACGAAAAGATTTGCAGATGGTAAAATGAGAAAAAAGTTGCTCATCGCTATCTACTGCTGCCCATTGCAGAATTTATATTTGGAAAAGCCTAATAGCAGCTAACAAATTAAACCAAAGGTCTTTATCGTCATGGTACCTGTCTTAACAAATCAGCCCTTATGTCTGTAACTTCTGCTAGTAGAACTTTTCAAAACAGTTTCTTTAGTACAAAATCAGCAAGTTGGTTGGCTAAAACCATCTACTATGGTGGCATCTTATATGTGTTAGGAATTTTTTAGGATATTATCCTTTTGAAACTGAGCTGTTGTAAAGTTTCTGATGTCTTTTAAGTGCCTAAGCATTTTGACTGAGCTGCAACTAAGGAATATAAGGAAGTTTTATAGTGGTTGCAATGGTAGGATAGAAACCTAGCAATGAGTTTCCAAAAAATTTGAATTTAGCCTATGGGGGACCTCCTAGAATCCATTTGGAGTCAATAAGTGGACTTTGAAAAATGACGTTGAATCGAATTTGATCAAATATGATGTTAGTTTAATTCGAACAATTCAAATTAGAATGAAAATAGTCTATTCACTGGCAAAAAAACGTTGATTTATTTAATATATTTCGATTGGTCTCTTCTACTTCTATTGTTAAAGTAAAGGGAGTTTAAAAAAAACTCCTTTTACTTCGAAATGTGACCCTTGAGAATTCTGCCCCTAAGGGTGTTATTTATTAAAACTCATTTTGTTTCTCATATTTACCAGAAGCAAGCTCAACCTAACTCCCATCCATGAATTTGACTAATTTACTAAAAAATAAACAGAAAAATCTGAAAATTTTAGTTTTTCTGAATATCTTATTTTGAGTTTATAGTCTTAAAAATCTTGAATACCTTGAATTTATCCTGTTTTCGAGCGAAAACAAGCGTCAAACACTCCAAAATAATTTTAATAAATAAACCCTCCTTACAGAGGTTACTGATACTATTGGACCTTTTTTAATCAATTTGGTCTTTTAGAGTTTAAAAAATAAAAAAAATCCTGGGAATTGTAAAACAAAACTCTGAGTTTTAGAGGTTTTAGAGGTATTTGTCTTTTTTCCCTGATTGTTCAGCACTGTTCCAAAAACCTCCAAAACATTGAGTCTGTTGATAAAAAATGCATCTTATAGATTATGCTTTGGACCTATTTAGGGTCAATTTGATCTCCCCCGTGTATATTTGGTTGAACTAAGTTTCATGCACCCCATAGCTCCTTATTGAATGTGTCACTGCTGCGTTTTATGCAGTAGGCTCTAGACATACAGTAACTCCAGAGAGTGTTTGAGGCGACATATTAAAAAGAACCTTTGGTTTACATACTGGCCTTTAAGGTTCCTCATCAGTGAGATCCAACCTGTAGTGTGCAAATTATGCAATGAAAAAAGGTTCTGCATTACCTTTTTTCCATTCTTTTTCCATTACCTTTTTTTCATTCCTTCTTTTTCCTTCCCACCCAACCCAGCCCCCCTACCTACCCAGTTCAAGTCCTGTCCCCAACTATTTCTTTAACAAACTATGCTCACCATGTCAAAATTACTCTGTAAACTGATGGTAAATTGTTTGTAAACTTAAAATGTTTCTCAATAAATAGTGTAACTCACAAAAAAAAAAAAATGTTTTGGGGCAGCTTACTTTGTCTTTGGCAAGATTTGAGGAGTAGGTGAATGCAGGACTCCAGTTGAACAATCCATTCTAATTGCCTAAATTGAACAATTTGGCATTATTTTCCCCCAAACTATCTCCATTTTTTTTGCTAATTAATATAATCTTATTAGACAAAGAATATTTACATTTACTCACAAATAATAGCCATGAAATGTGTGCATAAAGGATTATTTCTCATGTACTTGTATTCTGTATTTTATCGGTGTCATGCCTATTTTAAAATACTTGTCATTTACATATTATACAATATAAATTGTCACTGATATATTATGATGCGATACAGCCTATAGGCAATGTGAGCTCCGTGGAGTAGAAAATGAATTGTAGTGCGTGCATTATTCATTTGTATTAACCCACCCCCCTTTAAAAAATGCATCTTTTTAAAATGACTCCTTTTTAAGAAGAAAGAAAAGAGAAGAAAAGAAAGAGTAAATTAATATTCTAAGCATATAAGGGCTTGACAAAGACTATACGCTCTATGGATTTACGATCAGGTTCAGAAAGAAATATCACAGATAAAGCATAAGGTTTATGGGAAAAATAATTTTATTAAAGTTACATTTTTTTTAAACTGTTGTGCTCAATTATATTCTTCTAAATCTGGCAGCAAAACGTGAAAATATATATTTCTTCTGATTCATTTTCTAATATTATGTGCTTAATGTTCTTAATATTCTTCAAATAATAATTATTATGATTATTATCATTATTGACATTAAAATAAGGTCATAGGTTGTTATTATACAACCAGACCTCTTTTTGTGAAATGAGTAACAAATTTTATAAAACAGAATTTGATAAATTAATTAATGTATTATTTTGAAAACTACGAAATATACTTTAAAATATTTTTTCATTTATTTTCGGAATTTTTTTTTAATTTAATTTTTAATTTACCCATCACTGCTGACTCGTTTTCATTAAAATCCACTGGATTCTCAGGTTAGGAGATTTGCTTTCCTTTCCACTCTGCTTGACAATGCAGGGGTTAAATTACTTATTTCAAATACTAGCGATATAGACAGAATTAAAGGTACAGTAGCACAGCCATTAGAATGTCCTGAGCAGTTGGCAGGGAAAGGTTAAGAAAGGGTATATAAAAGGATGAAAAAAGTGGGAAAGATTACAAATTGGCACAAAATAGATAAAAAGTGCTTTCAATAAATTCTGCAGTAAGGAAAAATATCAAATGTTGGTTAAAATATTGCTATTTTGACTGCTAATTTGGCTTGAAAACTCTTCTTCACAATTACTGATCTGAAGTTGCAGAGTGGCCTATTTATCAACGGACAAATTTTAGTGGCTTCAGAAGTTTATGAAACCACCACTAAACTCTTTCTCTAAAATAAAGAATTTAATGACATTTATTAAAAAAACCCAGTTTAAAAAACATGTATTTATAAAAAGCTGAATGACTCTACAAACTATAAATAGCTTTAAATATCTAAAAATTTTAGTTTTTCAGACAATTACTAAAATCTGAAAACCTCTAAAATTCCAAATTGATAAAAAAATGGTCCAAGTTTTACTTGGCAATTTTTTTTGCGGTTTGTATGCTTAATGAATCTTGAATATTTAGAGCTTTTAAGAAATAGAGAAAACCCATATATTTTTAGAGAGTCCTGGAAAAAAATAGAAATTCAGTTAATAAATCCTCCTAAAAACTAAAAACTCCTTAGTGACAAAAGAGTTATTTTACTCAAGGGACTCTATGGGGCAGATTTACTAAGGGCCTTCTATGATTTTCAAATGAAAATTCAATAAAATCGTTGTAAAATTCAATGGTTTTTGGGCGCTATTTGATTTCGAAATTTACGAAAAAATCGTAAAAAATGTTCAATTGTTCAAAAAATCCTACGAATCGAACGATCGAATATTCGATCGTTCGGTATATTCAAAACGTTCGAATTTTGCATTTTTGTTGATCGAAGTGGGCAAATTTGCATATTCGAATATTCGATAAAATTGTATGATCGGAATTCGATCAAATTATGAATCCTTCACACGAATGTAGTAAATGGGCCCCTTTGTTTTGAACAGAGACATTTTCACTTCACAGGTATTGTGTTTAGCTCCAGTAACTACTCTGTGACTTTAGACCAGTCACAGTTGTCCTTGGATTTTTCTAGATTTTGGCATATGCTAATTTTTAATGTTAATATTAGCAGATAAAAAGGTTTTGTGTGTGTTACACCATAGATATCAATCTTAGGAGATGATGAAAAGAGGTGTGAAGCCTCAAAGGCTTTATTAAAGGTTCCCCACTAGGATACACATGTTCTGCTTCTGCTCATGTTACAATGAAGTGTTTAAGGATGTGTGCCTGTATGTTTCTTCTGAAGATAATAAATAACAGAATACAGGTTCACAGGAAAGTATATGAAAATGCAATGTTTTCATGGTACAAACATATATGCCTATTGCTTCAAAAGTCAGAATCAGCAGTGTGGAGAATAGAAAGGCACAGGGAATTACTACTACAAATAGCAATTACATTTACAAATCACTCAAGCCATTGAACATTTGAAGGTTGCTTAGAATGATGCTTTCTTTCATTATGAAATTAAAGCAGTTTTTGGGTGGAGATCAGATCCCCTTTAAGCAGCAGAAGCAGTCACTATACCAGAGGAACTTACACTCTAATGAATGCAAAAACACTATTTCTACTTCCCACATGCACTTATAAACCCTCAATAAAGTTTCCAATGGAAAAAACAATGTTTGACACCAGGGGGCTCCTTTATCATTGGTTTTATAGGGTTTGCAATTTTTTATTTTCTCTATAACCAAAAATGCCATGAAATTTATTAAAAGAACAGATTATAAAAAGCAGCAGAGGAATCCAAAAAAATCTGAAATGAATGAACAGAAATTGTATCTCTAAAACCACAAATGAAAGACGAGAAAAGCAACTTCCACTGACATGACCTTGACAGCATTTAGATGTCACACTTTTGTATTCGTGGATTTTATGGCTTTTAAAATTTTATAATTTACAAAAAACTGTCGATTAGGGTGCTATGATAATAATATGATCGAATAGACCAAAATTCAATTTGAATTGAAAAAAATCTAAAAGTAAAAATCCTTTCAATTCGACACTTTGCCAACTTAAAGCTGCCAAATTGCCATTTTAGCCTATGGTGAACCTCCTAGAACCTGTCCTGAAATGTTTTCTAAGTCCTAGGAATTCTAAGGATTTTGAGCAGAATCCTTTGAATCGATGTGGTCAAACGATTTTTATTCAATCAAAAATTGCCCTATTGTATCGAAATAGGTCAATTTTTGATTGAAAAAGTCTAAGTTTTTTTCACTTCAAAATTTGACCATTAGTAAATCTGCCCCTAGGTGTTGGAAATTTAATTTTTGTAACATCAAATCCCCTGCTGCAAGTTCTAGAACACTAACAGGCATAAAAGTCTACCTGCCCACATTCCCACTGGGGTGACCTATTAACTATAATTTCAAGTGATTGGTGGCAGTTTACAATTGCTCAAAACACAAACAAATAACTTCAAGTGCTCTACCCCTAAAATCTTTGGGCCCATGTTACCGACTGTACCATATCATTCTTTGCTTGCAGTCATGTCAGCAGTGCAATGTTCCATGGTAGTGCTAAGCAGCCAGATCTAAAAAGCGTTATGATTTGTTGCAATGTTGACACTGTCATCTTAACTACAGCTGACAAACAGGTTTTAAATAGACATGTCACTTCACTATAGCATTCTCCATCTGTTCTTTTTTCCCCTTCTTCACATACTCCAAGAATGTGAGAAATGCTAACACAATAGTTTAGTTCACATGTCTTTCTAGACACGGATATGATTTAAAGTGCAAGCTAATACCAGGCTTTACTATTTTAAAGTCCAATCTACTAATTTCTTTGTGGTGTAAAAACATGCTGTACTTAGTCTTCATGGTCTTAGGTTGAGGTTCCTTGCGGACTTCGTCATGAATGAAATAGGATAATTTTATGATATAGTATTTTTTATTATGAGTTAAATGTAATTATGTCTAGGATTAGCTGAAAATATCATGCCATGGCATCGTTGGTGCATTTTATGGGTTTATTTCAGTTCCTTAGATAAAAACTTGGAGAGGTATTTTCTAACACTAAACTATGCCACAGCTCAATCTTAATTAATGTTCTGCTGTGATATCTGAAACTCCAGATCTGAAAGACCTCACAGGCCAGATGTAAGTAATACTCTTTTTGTAGCACAGACCAATTGATTTGTGGTTTGGTCTAATTATGTAGGGTTTTTTTCTTTGTTTTGTTTTAATATAATATTCAAGATATAATGACATGGATGACTATGTCCTGAACGCTTGTGGTCTTAGCTTGCCTTGGATTGTTGGGCTGTTATAGGTCTAAAGCTGGCCATAGACGTAACAATTACGATCTTTCTTGGAAAAGATCTTTCCAAGAAAGATCGTTCATTTCAACACACACGTGTAGAGCTGAATCGTCAGATAAATGGGTAGAAACAATAGAATTCTACTTGTATCTGACGATTCAGCACTAACAATGGCCGATGTTCAGGGTGCTTTCAAAGGCATCCGATCAAAATTTTCCGTCCAGTCCGATCAACCAGCCGACCGATATCTTAATCCTCTGACGATGTCGGTCGGCTCATTTCCCACCATACACGCACCGAATATCGTACGAAAATTCGTTTCGTACGATATTATCTGTGCGTCTATGGCCACCTTTAGTATAATATAATATACTAATCCTCGAAATGCTTTATTTACCAGTAGGTCCTTCCAATAGTCACACATATCCATTCAAATTCAAAGAAAGTAGGTTCCATCTAAAAATTCAGAAAGGTTTTTTTTTACAATGAGAAATGTGAAGTTGCTGTGAATTCTATCCTGGAAGATACATTAAATATCTTCAAGAAGTGGTTGGCTTTTGTTTTAGCAAGCGAGGAATTACAGGGCTATTGAAATAACTCTTTGTAGAAGTTGATCAAAGTGCCATCTTCCTTACAGTCATGATTTTTCCCCCCTTGAAGGCAAATTCGAGAGGCTGGATCAACTAGTAGTTAGGCAGTTTTTTATAGGCATAAAAGATTGAACTTGATGGTACTATGCTACTGCTGTATGTTAAGGTAAATGTTTTTAGTTTTTATATGGTCAAGACCCCTTTTTTACAGGTCACTTATGGTTGCAATATATCAAAATATTTTTAAAGTGTTTACCTTACTATGCCGTATTGTTTGAACATTTAAGGGGCCTATTTACTAAAAATCAGACTTCTATTTTTTTCAGCAATCATATTTATTTTTATCTCTCTAAAACTTTAAATAAACAAGATTTATTAAACCTAAAAACCATGAAAAAACTCTAATACAAAAGTAAAAGTGGTCGAGGTCCTATTAAAGTCAATGGGAGCTGCAATGATGATATTAGACCTTATTTTTAACATATTAGACCTTTTGAAATGTTCAGATATTATGGTTGTTGTATTAGCCTATGGGGAAAATTAAAAAAAAGGTTGACAGGAATTGTTCTTGGCTAAGGCCATTAAGATTTTCTGGTAGTCTGAATAGCTAGTGTGACCCTCTGTTAGCCAAAGTTAGTTCATTAATGGAACAGTTTTGAACTGCAGGTTATAAAGGAGGGGCTTATAAGAAATAGAGTGACTTTGAAAATGCTCTATTGGTGAAATTGAGCATAAACCTTTAAATCAGGAGATATTTTATACCAGTGATCCCCAACCTTTACAACCTGTGAGCAACATTCATGAATAAAAGGAGTTGGGGAGCAACACTAAATGAAAAATGTTTCTGGGGTGCCAAATAAGGTCTCTTTGTCAGTACACCTGGTTTTTATGCAACCAAAACTTGCCTGTAAGCCTGGAATTCAAATATAAGCACCTTCTTTGAAGCCATTGGGAGCAAAATCCAAGGGATTGGAGAGCAACAGGTTGCTCATGAGCTACCGGTTGAGGATCACTATTTTATACCATCCAAACATAAACATTGGGTGCTTAACCTAAATGTCTACATCTACTGTAGTTTATATTGGAGCTAGTGGACAAGTCCCTTTCATGGATGTCCTTTCAAGGATTATGAGTAATGTGAAAACTAGTTATTAAGATTTTTTATGTTGTGAATTTTGTGTCAATGACAGTTTTAAAATTACAGATTACTAATGTATTTTCTTTTCTCATCTACTAAGTCCTAGTGTGGCAATGATGGAGCTCACCCTCTGTCACATCCCTGTGTGATCGCATCTCCCACGAGACTCCGTTCCTTCTCACTGGCACATGTAGCACAGTGTTATGCTCGCTTCTGAGCGCTGATCCATGCAGAGGAGACGTAATATCAAAGACTTTATCCAAGCATACATATTAATATTCCAGCAATGAGTGTGCAAACATGTGCAAAACTAATGCGTTTCACACCAGTACACTGGGTACTTCTTCAAAGGAAGTGTGAAACATGATTCAAATGATTTTTTGGTCGAAAATTGACCTATTCAATCGAAATAGGTCAATTTTCGATTGAAAAGTAAATCTGCCCCTAAGAGTAATGCATACAGGCTATATTAGCTTCAAAGAGCATAACAACGTCATACTAATTTAAGTTTTGAAAGTTTAGAAATTGGACAGGCAGATGTCCACATACTTTTGGCCATATATTGTATTTCACGTCCTATTTTTTGCTTGTGTTATTAAAATCTTTATTTGTTTTTCTGTTTCATTGCACAAAACCATTGGTATATGCCATCTTACACTCTAACACCCAATTACATATTACATCTGTTCAGTGCACTTTAAATAGAACCCTTTCACTGAAGGAGTGGCATAGAACATGACGCTAATTTTTTGGGAGCCGCTTTAGCATTAAAGGGTATTTAATGGTATAATTAGTCAGGGAGCTAAAAGAGTTGGGAAAATTGAGCTGCCAAAGACTTGTTCCTGGAATTTAGTCCAAAAGATTACTGTAACAGAACAATTTATGATTAAATCATCAAGGATTAAAAAGAAATTTATCAGAGAAAAAAAAAAGGTAACTATTCCACCATATCCCAGAGAAATGCTGAAATCTGATAGGAAGACTCCTGCATTTATTCCGCAGCAGAAAGTTTACTCCGGCCCCTCCGGACCCCAGGGAAAAAAAGAGCTGTTGTCTTAAGCTTATTTGTCCCAGAGTTTGATACAAGGAATAACTTACAGGCAGATAAGTTTCTGAAACCTATCTAGGCTTCCTTTAATGATTATTATTAGCCTAGTGTTGAACTGTATTGACAAGTGCTGCAATGTTGTGGAAAACATAACTCGCATCCTTCGAAAGTTAATTAAAAGATCTAATGAAACTGACCCGATTGTCCTAATTAGGAATGGGAAAATTTTTTCACCTTGTTTGCTGTGGAAATTAATAGAATAGAATGGCATCCTGCGTCCAAAAAAAAAGATGCGCATCAAAAAAAAAAAAATTTGCAGCGCGACAAAAAAATTTTGACGCCCATAGACTTTAATAGTTGTTGCCATCAATTCGCCAGTGGTGAGTTTTTGGCAAAGCGAAACGGTCAAATTCACCCATCCCTACTCCTAAGCATTAAATTAGAGGCACTTCTCAATGATGCTAGCTTAACATATACAACAAGTAAATTAAACCATGATTCTTTCTAGAGGAAGGTGCATAATGACTTGACACTTTTGAGAGTATTTGCAGTTGACAAGTTATAGAGAGCATTTCAAGACATGGCAGAGTTATGAGAACAGAAAGTGTGAGAAGAGCATGTTTTACAAAAACTGGTCATGATGTTCAGAAGGCAACTGAAAGGTAGTTAGTACCCATGGATACAGAAAGAAAGTTGGAGAGTGGAACATAAAAAACACTTCTATATACACTGTAGAAAGGGAGATATATGGAGTAGCTATCTTCAGTACAGATTCTAAACCTGTTAAAAATATAAATAAGATATAACATAGCTTATAAAGAGTTTTAAACAAAATACATGTTCAAAGGGCAGACTAGATGGATAACCTGGTTCTTTTCTGTTGATAGATGATAGAGCTCTGAGCTGAGAAGAGCTGAGAAATTTGCTCAACATTGACCAAGTCTCATAGAGATGGTGGAAGCTGTAGGTCTACCAAGTCTAGAGGCCACCATTTGTCCATCACTAATCTTGAGATCTGGTGAACATTTGAAGTGCAAGAATAAGTACTGGATAGAACAATTGACCATATGATGTTGCTGTACTGTAGACAGCTCCAGAGAGCATGATGGGGTACAGGAAAGGACATTATGTTTTGGGCTTCTGTACCAGCCTAAGGAAACCACAGCCCTTTAGCAGGAAAGATCTGTGTCTCAAAAGATGCCTCAGTAGCTCCCCATCTTCTTTTCTGCTGATTCACATGTTCTGTGCTGCTGTCACTTACTGAGCTTAGGGACGCACTCACAATATACAGTACACATAGAATAGAAATGTCACTAGCATCAAAATGTAATAATCAGCCTTGTAGCATCAATTTATATTACAGGCCAATCTCATTTTCTACCATAAATTCAGTATATAAAATACGGCATTTTATCCATACATATTTTTAGGGTTTAATTCTCCTTTAAGGATAACTGAAGGGGTAATTTGGGGGGGATAGTGGTGTATAGGATGAAAATATACATATTTCTGTAAAGTCTCCAAGCATTTAAATAAGCTTAGGCTGTCTCATGCTCAGATTTAAGAGTCTCAAGTGCAATGTCCATGAACTGAATAGTTCTTCAACACTGTTTTGTTCTGTCTTCATAATCTCTAAATCAAAATTCCTAAAGTTTAAAACATGAAACATGCAGTTTCAGGAGTGAACATACAAGTTCAGGTTAACCTACTTAAGAAATGTACTGGGAGAGGAGAAAAAAAATGTGACCCAGGATGGATA
>CM044440.1:9697106-9709898 GCA_024363595.1 Xenopus borealis | reverse complement strand
GAACCAAATTACGAAAAGATCCATTATCCGTAAAGCCCCAGGTCCCCAGCATTCTGGATAACAGGTCCAACATCCGTACTTGATCCCAACTAAGATATCATTAATCCTTATTGGAAGCAAAACCAGCCAATTGGGTTTATTTCATGTTTATATTATTTTCTAATAGATATGAAATAGAATTAAGGTATGAAGATCCAAATGACGGAATAATCCGATACCTGGAAAACCCCAGGTCCTGAGCATTCTTGATACAGTCATATACCTTTACTGTAGTTGCTTTGAAACCCCTTCCTAGAAACCAGGATTTCGTTTGAATACCAGATAATTAATATTTCTGACCTGAAAAGAAATGGCTTCAGCAAAGACACAGGAATGCGGAGGAGTTTGATTGGCAGGTGCCGGGGTCCCATCTGTAGCCATAATGGCTCTGTCATTAGCGTGTGGGCGTTGTTACCTCCAGAACTACGGCTGGGCTGGCAAGTTTCTGCCAGGGGCCATTTTCTACCATCTGGCTGGGGACTCGTGGAAACAAAAAAACTGATGAAGGAACACGACATTCTGCATAAATTGCATACGTTGTAGTCCATCATGCCTATGACATGCCGTAGCGTTTGCGCTTAGGGGATACGCACAACACCAACATTTATATAGAGCTTTGTTTACAGATTCAATAATTTATTTTTAATTTTTTTGAAGGAAAAAAAGAACTAACACATATGGAAAAACAAGATCTTTATAGTCACAGCAAGGCACAAAATATCCTCGAATATACATAAGCCTCTATACCTGTCCTATTGCCCTTGTGCTTCTGAATGAGGTGCAAGCTAGGGTACAAGTAGGGTGGTCGCCCATGTGCCTCCCACCAACTGCACCTCTTTAATACAGTGAAGCCAAACAGACAGCGATGGTGCAGAGAGATTCTGCCATTCATCTGGGCCGGAAGGAGGGCAAAGTACAAAAACACCAGTGTGGCTTCCCCTACCGGGCTCAAAGTACTTAAAGGACAAGGAAAGGCAAAGAAATAAAATCCCATTTTTACTTTCTTTAATGAAAAAGAAATCTATGTCCAGTATACTTTAATTAAAAAATGTGTACTTATGCAGTGAAATTCTCCCTTCATTTAGTGCTGTGGATAGGAATTGTCAGATGGTCCCTAACTTCTGGCAGGGAAACAATCATACTTATGAACAGCAGGGGGAGCCCTTGCCTTACTTACCAGCCATGCAGAACTCAAGCAGCTTTGTTTTTTGATCATTTATGATGATCCCTAAGCTTAGCCCAGATCACACTGAGCATGTGCACAGTCTTGGTCTTGCAAAGATGTATAACAAAGTTACAAGATGACAGCCCCTTGTGGCCAACTTTAAAAGCATAAATCATTTGTTTGATTAGGCTTGTGGTGCAGTAAGTTCATGTTTATGTTTAGTATACAAAATACAGCATTTCTTGCCTTATTCTATTTTACACTTTCCTTGCCCTTTAAAGGACCAGAAACATAAAGAAAAATTTGTTTGTATATAACGAATAAAAAACAAAAACACCAAGACACATTAAATTTCGAGTTTTTTTTTTTTAAAATAACTTACTCAATCTCCCCGACGATCCATCGTGCAGTGCTTGATTTCTCCTCCCTGGCTATCCGCTATCTCCTATAGAAGGCAGGAAGCCCAACAAGATGGATTGTCACCCTGTCGCCTATTTCTTAATAAAGACTTTGCAAATGTAAAGTTAAATGTGTCAGGGTGTTTTGTTTTTTTTTAGTTATAAACAAACAAATTTAAAAAAAATTATGTTACTGGTCCTTTCATTTCCAATTATGTTGTATTCCATATATTTGTGCCTTGCTGGCATGACCTGAGCATCACTTTGCATTTGTATTCACTGATATAAATTTAAAGGACCAGTAACATCAGAAAATGAAATTGGTTTAAAGTAATAAAAATATAATGCAGTGTTGCCCTGCACTGGTAAAACTGCAGTGTTTGCTTCAGAAACACTACTATTGGTTATATTGGGGGCAGCCATTTAAAGGAGAAAGGCTCAAGTTACACAGCAGATAGCAGATAAGCTCTGTAGAACATAATGTTATCTGTTATCCATTATTTATCCTGTGCCATATAGCCATTATTCAATTTCCGCCATTGCTACTTAGCAGCTTGTTTATACAAACTATAGTAGTGTTTCTGAAGCAAACAGATCGGTTTTAACAGCTCAGGTCAACACTACATGATATTTTCTTTATTTTAAAACACTTTCATTTTTTTATGTTACTGTTCCTTTAAATTACAGCTGCCATCACCCTGCCCTGTGGGATTGGGGCACATGTAGTATATATATAGTGAATAAAGTGCCCCCTGTTGTAAATTATAAGGATATTATAAGTTACCGAGGAGTTTCATGACCATATAAAAACACGAGGCCGAAGGCTGTTTTTATACAGGTCATGGAAATCCTCATATTTATTTATTATAATACACAAGTTTCAGTCACGTGACAGAAATGACATCAGAACTCACCGTTTATAACTGATGACATCAGAACTCACCGTTTATAAGGATATAATTTACAAGATATTCACAGCTTTTGTGTATTATAGACTTATAATACACAAAAGCCATGAATATCTTTATTCATTTATAAAAGCAAATTGAGGCAAATTGGAGAGGCTTAGGATGGGTTTTTTTGCCTTCCTCTGGATCAACTAGCAGTTAGGCAGTTAAAAGTAAAAAAAAAAAAGGTTGAACTTGATGGACGCGAGTCTTTTTTCAGCCTAACTTACTATGTTACTATGTAATATAACAGTAACTAGCTATGTCATTTTAGTCACATGACTAACTAAAACTTGTGTATTATAATAAATAAAATTCTCCTTGCTGGAAAATATGAGAATATTAGAAGTAACCCTCACAGTTCCATGACCTGTATAAAAACCATTGGCTTCCAGCCTCGTGCTCTTATATGGTCATGGAACTCCTCGGTAACTTATAATATCCTTATATTTTACAATAGTCTGTTGGGACCGTAAAGGAAATTCATCCCTGACAGATCGGATAGGAAAAGAAAGAGCAATAATTTTCCTGCAGCAGTGATGAACGAAACTGACAAAAAAATGGTGAAAAAAAAAATAGCAAAAAAGTCAATAGGCATCAACATTTTATGTAGAGGTGACAATTTATTTTACACACACAACAATCTTTTCTTACTCCAAATGCATTAAAGTCAATGGGCGTTTTTTGTCTTTTTTGTCCAAATGTTTTAGGGAAGTGTCACACGTTGAGATTAGTCGGCAAGCGATAAATCTTCGCTACCCGAAATGCCTTCCCACCAGAAAGAATGTGAATCACTGGTGGGAAGGCATACATCCCCCTATGGTTTTTAGAAATCGCCAAAAAATTCCTTGTTTAATTATTGTTGTGGCAAAATTTTTGGCAGCAAATGTTTGCCTCAGTTTGCCAACAAAATTCGCAGATCCATTCCTGGAAAAATCACTTAGCGCTAGTGGATCATAGGATCATACCGTGTTGAACAGAGGGGCAGGTGTGCAACATCTATTTTCTGCCACATACAATGCTGTTTTGGTGCCTCTCCCTCTATTTTTTCCAAAAAGATCTCAAGATGGCCATACACAATAAGATCCCCTCTTACGTCAAGGTCGCCACAGGAGCAGATCTTAACCAATATGCTCAATAGGCAATATTGGGTTAATCCAATCATTTAAGATGGCCATACACAATACATCACCCACTAACGGTAGGGCTCTATCGGGGTAATCTGAGCATTCGGCCCTTGGACCGAATGACTGGATTACAATGAGGAGCAATGGGCTCCGACGGGTCAGTTGCAGGAAAAATGAAACCTTCCTCATCAATATCATGGCCAGATATCAACCAGGAGGATCCCTCGGAAGCCCCCATACACAGGCAGATAAGCTCCCGAATTGGTCTAAAGGGCCAATATCAGCAGCTTTACCTACCCGTGTATGGCCACCATTAGCCCTAGGGCCAAAAAATAGGATTATAACAAAGGAAATGTGCAGACAAGATGAGGACCTCATCAACTAGCCGATGCAGTCCTTGATCACCAAGAAATCAAAGCTGCCCAGTAGATATCTGGCTGATTTTTGGCCTGATATCGATCTGGGAGACTGGTTGGAATGCCCCCTACATGGTAATGGGTCTAAAGGACCGAAATCTGCCCATTTATGGCCACCCTTAGTTACAAGTCATTCAGAATTGAGAAGGCCAGTCAGATATGTCTTCAAGAAAAACACAGCAACTCCAGTTGATTTGACTTCAGATAGGCACGCTTATTTAAATTGTCACTATGAGGTCCAGGCAGGGGAGGGGCTATGTTCTTGGTGGGGAAGTGGTCTGGGTCCCCGAGGGCCCATGAAGTTCAGGATAAACTTCCTCTTTAATTTTTTTTTTCACTAACAAAACTAAATAACACATTTGTAATCAAATAATACTGTTTATTTGGACACTGACTTATGAGACACAAATTCATCATTTTCACGCTCCAAGTGAAAAAAAGCGATTGCAGTTGTCTTTTGGGTGACAGTTGAGGGGCCTTATCTGTCTCTCCTGGTGCAGGAGAGATTCCACGATTGGTGTATTGTTTTCAATATCAATTTTAATGAAATACACAAGATACAAAAGAGGAAGTAATAGAGACAACTGTCTGCCGTCACCAACAATTTAGATGTCATTTACACACTCGACCAAGGATGGTTATAATGTTTAAAGGACTTGCAAACAGCATGTGTGGTTTCTGAATATGTAGACACTGACTACTGTTTATAAAATTATGAAACATTCACAACAAAGCAAATTAGCACAAATTGTAAGTTATATTGCTCATAATTATATATTTGATGTTTTACTGATGTATTTGACTCTGGGAAGATACTGTGGCTGTGGGATAGCAGGTATAGTAGGGAGAGATGGTGCCTATAGTAACCGTGGATAATAGTCCTCAACCTTGTTTACCTATGAGCAACATTCAAATTTAAAAGTTGGGGAGCAACACAAGCATAAATAGAGTCCCTGGGGATACCAAATAATTACTGTGATTTGCTACTTTGCAGCCCCTACATGAATTGGCAGCCTACATGAGGCTCTGTAGTTTCCCTCAAGCCAGGAATTAAAACATCAGCATCTGCTTTGAGGCCACTGGGAGCAACATCCAAGGGGTTGGGGAGCAACCACTGCTCGAGGATCACTGCCCTAGAGGTTTCCTGAGGTTTATATTCAAAGGCTAAAAAATACCTTCAACTATTATGATATTCCCAAAAATAGAGGAGCTTGCGCTTTGGCTGTAGAACATTTTCAGAATAACATATATGACTAATGATGGACAACACTGCATGAACTAAATTGGATTGCTTCTCTTGTTTCTCCAAACACAGATTTCTTTTAAGATTCTGACCTATTTCCGATCTTTACATAAAACTGAGAGGTTAAGGGTAGACAAGAGAGAAAATTTGCCCAAGGCCCCCCAGCATCACAGGGGCCTACATGCACAAAGAACATATTTTGCTGTTTGTCTGATCAACTGCAACTTCCAGCATATTACCGCCATCTAATGGCTGGGAGTCATGGTGGTAGTTGTATATCAGTGATCCAAAACCAGTGATGTCTTGCTCACCAAACCATTGGATGTTGGCCTCAATGACATTAAAGCATTAAAGTGGCATTAGACCTTTGAATTCTTGGCTTGAAGGAAAGCTTTAGTTGAATAAAAAAACACGTGTACTGCCAAACAGAGCCTGTAGGCTGCCAATAGACTTTCAAAAACTATATTTGGCACCCCAAGAACTTTTTGTATACTTTGGTTGTTCTCTAACTTTTTTACATTTGAATGTGGTTCATGGGTAAAAAGAAGGTTGGAGACCCCTGTAGATCAACAACAACTGGATGGTTGTAGGTTAAGGTGGCCATACACGTAGAGATCCGCTCGTTTGGCGATGTCACCAAACGAGCTGATCTCTCCCCGTTATGCCCACCTTGAGGCACAGATATGGGCGGATCGCGGGACCGCATCAACGAACAATCCTGCCCGATCGACATCTGGCTGACTTTTGGCCAGATATCGATCGGGAAAGCCCGTCGGAGGGCCCCCCACACGGGCCGATAAGCTGCCGACACAGTCTGTTGGCAGCTTTTATCTGCCCGTGTATGGCCAACTTTAGACACCCCTAATTTTACTTCAGTTCCATTCCATGAGAAGGACCCTATCTAACAACATACTGTCAGCTGTACTTAGCTTCAGAAGCTAGTGGGACATTACTGGTATAGTATAAATCACTGTACTTCTATGTAATTGTCTATGAGAGGATGTAGGGTGTGTCCCTGCAACAGAGCACACAAATTTCAGTCTCATTTAGCTCAATAAGTCCACTTGGATTTATTCCACTAGGCTTTTCTTCTTGGTATTGCAACTTAACTGGAAGGCTAGATAAAACTGATAATAAAGGTTTTGATTAACCAACCTGATGAAAATGCCTGAAACACCTTTATAAGAGCAACAAGTTAAGTAAATGTACATTACCATCTATGGGGCAAATTCACTAAAGGGCAAAGTTGCATCCGCTAGTAGTGATGGGAGAATATGGAGCGTTTCGATTTGCTGGCGTCTCGTTTTGGACACGGGACGCAAGCGTATGTTTTTGGATGCTGGCCCACATTCGTGCTGGCATCCAAAAAAAATAGGCCCCCCAGAACCATTTTTTTGGCGCCGTTAAATTTTCACCAGGCTAATTTTCACGGGCGTTTTGCAAATTTATTCGCAGGAAGCAAATCGCAGGAATTCGACCCTGGCAAATAAATTCACCCATCAGTATTCGCTAGTACAAATTTGCCAGAAATCCAATCCACATCATCATCGCCAATTTACAAAGGACAATTCACTAGTGAAAGAGTACATTGCTAATGAAGTTTTTCACCATTTTTGCCAGGTGACTTTTCACTCAGGCGAACAATCATTACCCTGCCAATTCACCAATTTTCCATAAAGTTGCCCCTTTCGCCAGAGTTTCCTTTGCCAGTTTAGACCTGGCGAACTGATAAGATTACGTTACATCCTTCCTCAATATTATGTCAGTGGCATCATATCCTGTATGCCGAAGTTATAAAAATGAAAAAAAAAAACCATGGGTGTGGGATTGCATTTAAAAGTTGTATTTGTTAAAAATATTTTTATATATATTTAACCATTTGAGGGGCACATTTGTTTTAGGGTGGGCTCATGTCTAGGACATTAGTGGATCTTTTTTGTCTTTATTTTGTTTTCTTGAACATTTTTAATAATAAGTGGGCACTTCAAGAAATTTCACCATCTCTAATAAAGACATATATATGATCTATACAGTATTTACCTGCCCTATTCAACATATTTTCTATAAGCAGAAATGGACGGTAGCAAAATTTCCCTATGAAATGCTCTATCTGACAAATTTACGTTAGCGAAACTTCGCCAGCGTTTAACTGCTGAGATGAAACTTCACATTTTAGTGAATGATTTCCAGAAAATGATCACCTGCTGAAGTGGCATGAAGTGTGGCGAAGCCCTTTAGCGAATTTGCCCCTTTGGGTTAAATGTTTGCATTAGGAAACGTTAAAGGAAAAATGTAAAATCAGGTCCAGTGGTTCTTTAAAATCCCAATACTAACCTATTTGTTGCAGTTGTTCACACACTAATCCCCAGAATATTGTGGAGGGGCGGAGGGAGGGTCAAGATTTCTCATGCTGAATATTTGCCTTTCCTTTGTAATGCCAATGAATAGCTCTATTTAATATGTATTGACTGTGCAAGTTATGAAATTCAGAATTACAAAGGCTGATTATGTAAAACATGATCTAGTCATTACTATATACCTCTAATTAAACTTTAGTGCAGACTTTAGCACAGAATCTACAAATTCCCATTCTGTGCTCCTGAAGACGTGTTTAGTGCTACTCCATTTGACCCCATGATAAAGAAATATTCATTCCAGAGGGATTAGCTTTTCTTTTATAAAATGAAATAGAAGAAAAAGTTTGCGGAATGATGAGCTGGAGAATATTAAACTAAAACTTGTGAGATCTGGAAAATGTAATTTTTCCCCCCTGATAAACACTGTTTTATGGAAGGAATATATTGTTAATTAACCCACAAAGCCCTATGGGAACCTTTGGTGGAAGAACTCAAATGTCTATGTCTATGATTATATTCTAGGTTCTCTCTGCTAAGAACTCAGGTAGTCTTAGCTTTATAGGAAGTAAAGGGCAGGGTTCAGATTTAGGTAAGAAATAAGTGACAGCTATTACAAGTCTGGCTTGTGTTCAGAATTTGAGGGCTTTGCTTATGTGGGAAGAGAACACCATGACACACTAAGATGGTAATACATTGGTATCTATGTTTAAGAACTTGTTCAGGACAGCTAAGTTATCATTAATTAACTCAGGGTATTCATGTCCCCACAGACCAGTGCCAATGTATTAAAGCAACATCTAGGCAGTTAAATGAAGAAGAAACCTATATTACATTTTGTATTGTTTTAATGGCTTTTATTCATAAATATTAAAAAACAAATAATAATGTGGTTGTCTCAGTTCAATAATTGATGTCAGAGACATATTTGCTAATACTTCATTCTTTGTACCTTACGTTTAGACAACATTGCATATTGTTATGTGTGACAAGTTGTAGATGGCCCTCATGTATTTTCAGTGGCATTGGCATGACATGACTCAAGGTCATTGAAGGTCTTCAAAGTGATGCATGGCATCATTCTAATTATTTCCCATGGTATATACCAGTATTGTTCTATTTATTACATGTAGTGAGCCAATGATATCTCATACAGCAGTGGATTAAACAAAATGATGATGTCTTATAGTCTACAGAGCCTCAGAGAAGACTGGGTGGTCATAAAATCATTTGGAAGACCACATCCGACCTGTGAACCTCTAGTTGGAGAGCTCTGGTATAGATAATGCACATCTAGATCCAACTCTACTTCCTTATTCTTTATCCATTTGAATGCATTTTGGATGATTACTTAAAGGAAAGACCAAGTAAGACTCATGGAGGCTTATTTATTGAAGGTTTTATTTAGAGGTTTTTGAAACCACGACGAAACTCACAAACTCTAAAACTACGATTGTCATGGGATTTACTAAAAACTCCAAATAAAAAAAGTACAAACAAAAAAGTGCTGATTGAATGGCTAAAAAATATGAATTCCTCAAAATTTTTTAAAGACTTTGAGTTTTTCTGACAATTTCTAGTGGGGAAAAAAATCAGAAAAAAAACTCCAAATTGATATGTCCAATAGGAACAAGGCATCTCAGACTTCTATAGCACCTCAACAGTGAAGTGTTGCCCTAGAGGTTTTAGTGGTTTTAACACTCAGGGTGTTATTTATCAAAGGTTGAATTTCAAAGTTATGTGATTTTTTTTTAACTCTAATACATTCGAATGAACCCACAATTTGAAAAAACTTGAATGTCGAACATCGATTAGGAATGAAATTCTAATCAAATTCCAAGATAGTTTTCCTCCGAAAAAAACCTTGCCTGTTAACATCTTCAGATGGTTCAACGGACCTCTTGCCATTGATATCTATATGAAGTCAGCAGGTTTTAGGTGGCAAAGTATCAAGTTACAACTGTTTCCATGGTCGCGGTGTAATAAATTTCACATTTGAATTCAAATTCGAATTGGTGATTGTAAATTAGAAAGTGTGAGTTTTGACAAAAAAATTAAAAATTTTAATTAAAATTTTCCATTTGAATTGAACTACCTGTATCTGTTGAAGGAACCCTGGATATTCTCATGCCATCCAAACTTGGCCTGTTTGACCTCCTGGTATTAGGAGAGAGAACTATGCATGGGAAGGGTGACTTGTATAGTGTCAACAACAATATCTATAATGCACAGCAGGGCACGAGAGAAATAAACCAAGCAGTGGCATGATTATTTTGTTTTGCTTGAAAGCATGATCAATAAAAAGGAGTTACACAATCTTTACAGTGCAGGCTACACTTGTCACAGAAAGCCTGAGCTTCTTATTTTTGATTGTTGTATTATATTAAGGATGGCTCTAGTGGGCTGTATTCTTTTATGAAGTGTAAGTAATAGAAAAACCTCACAATTCCATCCTTATCACAAGCTGCATGAACTGTCTCGGCTAAATTGGCCAGCGATTCCATACTGTTTGACAAATAGAATTTTTTGTAAACTGATTTAGGCTTTTCATTGTTTGCATTTCATTACAGCTGCGGCTTTCATGTCACAAAATCGGTATCCATTTCACAGGGAGAATTTAGACGAAGGAATATAGCGGCGGCAAGGGAAAAAGTGTATATACTGTACAGGTCAGGTCTATTAGCCATGGAATAATATTAATTCAGGGATGTAAAGGTTAGTTTTGCAGCAGGGAATGGCTAACACAAGGGAGGTCAGGAGTCACACCTCAACTAAACAGATGTTGGGACAGGCTGGACTAATAAATAAATCTACAGGGACAATGGATTTGTGAAAGGTCGGTTTTATATTAAATATATGACCAATTATTTATAGAAAGACATCATAATCAACTTTCTGTTGCACCCTTACATATATTACCTTTCTTCAGTGGATTTTCAGCAGTTCATTTTAATATTTTATTTCTTTTCTTGACTTTGGTCTTTATACCTGTATTTTTTATATTTTCTGATACGATGATATTTCTGATAGATGTATAGTTATATTTGCATTAGCTTTCTTTCCCCTAGATAGTATAAATGTCTTTCGGACTCATCGTTCAGTTTTGGGTCAGGGTTTTGCCTGACATAAGAGCTTTTTTACATTTGCACATGCCATAACATAAGTAAAATGAAAAAAATGCCCAAAATGTCAATATTGTTACAGTTGCATGGGGGAGTTACCCCTGACAAATATTGCAGCCAATGCATCAGAATTAAGGCAATTGTGTTTGCACTTGCAATAGATTATATGCAATGAGTCTGGTTGCAATAATTTCTGGGGTTTGGTGCAAGAGTGACTTGTGGCCTGGTTGATGTGCACCGTTAGGCATAGGCTGCTGAGTGAACCATGGAGCTACTGTCTGCTCTGGAGATGGTGCTAGCTTTAGGGAGTCATTAAGTGCAATTGTGTCAATGGGGTTTTACACACAACTGATCCTGTATAGGGTGTAAATGAACCCTTTTGTCTTCTAGGTTAGCCACAAACACCATATGACCTCCCGTAAGCTATATAATGTCTATAAGTGTATAATCCAAAATGGAACATGACTTAGTAGCCCAGGGAGTTTTGACCAACCATAGTGAGCCTTTAAGGTTCCCTGCAATGAGAGGGAACTCCATTTGCAGGAAGCCATTATTGAATATGCATATTAAGGTTAGTCACTCATATGCATATAATAAGGAAGTCGGGAGGAACCCTCATCAAACGCATACATGACACGAAACATGGTGCTGCTTTTCTGGGAAGGCAACATAGCGCTGATTGCAGCTATTTTTTAAACAGTAGTATTGTTCCCCCAACCGGAATGCACATACTCTCGGGTAGGAAAAACAATTTTCCACAGGTGCCCATTAAATGACTTAAAAGAAAACTATACCCCTGAACAATGTAGATCTCTATAAATTGTATTGCATAAAACAACCCATATCTAAAAACCTGCTTCATGTATATAAACAATTTTCATAATAATAAACTTTTTTAATAGTATGTGCCAATCGGTAATCATAAATAGAAAAACAAATATATATATAAAAAAAACATATATTTTAGGTCACAGAGTTGTGTTTTTGGCTTCCACACTTCTACCTGTCAAAGTTGGAGCTGCAGTATTTCTGGTCAGGTGATCTCTGAGGCAGGACACAGACCATCATGAAATAGTGGTTCAAGACAAGAGATGTAAAAGGGCAATATTTACTTAAATATATATATCACTTTGGTAAGATTCTTTAATATATCACTTAATCTGAAATAAACTAGCTGTTGCTTAAGTATTAATTTTGGGGTATAGTTTTCCTTTAACAGAGACACCCACTTGGCTCAAAGCCTGTACTGGGGGATAAAATTAGAATCATGTAATATAGTTTCTAAAATCTTTTGCCAAATCTTGAGCCTGTGTATTCTGATCATTCTCCATTGTTCTGGAGGTGCACCAGTTAGAGGCACATGAGAAAGAGTAGGGGCAAGCTGCATGGAGGTTATCAACGGTATTTTCTTGTTCGTTAGCCATTTCAGTAAATTATGCCTTTTGACCTTTGGTTTGTTTGTTTGTAAAAGCATAATGAAGGTTCAAACTTTTTTATTAAAATAAAAAATAAAAATTTTGTATTTATAAATGGGTATGACCATTTTTGAGCTCGACCATTTACTTGAATGTTGCATAAATAATTATCACACAATCTGACCTGCTTGAAATCATTTTTTTTTTTTCATAAATCTTAAATCTTTTCTGGTTAATGACATACAGTAAGTATGTGTAGTAAGAGGCTACCCTGTCTCTTTAAGGGAATACTTCGCTGGTCTCAGATGTAATGTAAATCCTATACATCTCATTAGTTCAGATTTTGTGAAGCTTTCATTACTGTGAATTTACTGTATAGATGACTCTAAATTACACAACGACATGTTGGTTATGATGAAACATGGTTGACTATTCATTGGCATTACTTTATTGTTTTGCTGCTTTGGTGCACTTGTTAACCTCAGCTTTAATCACTACCAGGGACTAAAAAAAATCTATTTTAAATAGATTAATTACTTTTTTAAACAATATATTTAGCAATATTC
>CM044440.1:9684074-9697096 GCA_024363595.1 Xenopus borealis | reverse complement strand
AAGCCAAGTCAAGCTGTCATGTTCACAGTGATTTTGCTACGGTGACTCTCGCCTTTTGATTCCCATCAGTCTGTCTGCGATGATAATTAACAATTTTCATACTTGGATACTGTAATATACTCATAAGTTTTCTAATTATAAACAGGCTGTAATATTTGTGGCATCTCAAGTCAGTCTCCCCACCATCCAATGACAAATAATCATTCTCTTATTGTTTGCTTAATGGTTTTTAGTTCAGTGATGGCAATTTTGTTATTTTGTAAGAGTTGACATGGTCCTTAGTAATGGAAATGCTGGATGCTGCTTGAAATTCAATCCAGGCAAATTACAGTACGCCTTCTGCCTTTTTTCAAATACATAAAATTAAAGTTCCAGTAATACCAGGAACTGAAAATACCCGAAAAGCATTTAGACTGCATTTTTTTCATTAGCATTTTTATTTATTGTAATATTATTTTAAATTAAATTTATTTAAAAATATATTTTAAAAATATGGATGTACATTTTATTTTAAAACAGTATGCATTTTAATATTTTGAAAAAGAGGAAAAATAACCGTAAAAATTATTAATAAGGCATATTTTTTTTAAAAAAAAAGCATTCAAATACAATAAATGCAAGAAAATGCAGTAATCCTATGCCAACCTTAATGCATTTACAATACTTTTTTTCCCCCTAAATTCATTTGCGAGGATTTTTTTTAAAAAAAAGCTCACCAACGAATTGGAATGAAAAAAGACCAATCCAAATTTATTAAAAATATTGAATTTTAATTTAGGGGGAATAGTCCGTATCCGAATTGATCAAACTTTGAGGGCATTCAATCAAATTCGAGTCAATCGATTTGCCCGCCAAAAATAAGATTTCTACCAAATTACTCCAAATAGGATCTAGGAGGTTCCCCATAGGCTAAAACAGCAATTCAGCAGGTTTTAGATGGTGAATGGTCGAAGTTGAATTTTTAAAGAGACAGTAAATAGATACATTTCAGAATTCGAAATTTAACATTTTTTTCAAATTTGAATTGGATTTGGATTATTCCCTCATCGAAGTACACAAAAATAACTCAAAATTGATATTTTTTTAAATTCAGATTTTGAATTGGACCCTTGATAAATCTGCACCATACATAAGTACCCAAAGTACCCCGTCATATCGGCATTCGTGAATACTATTTGGACACCAGTGTTAGCTTGGACGCAGGCCTCAATTTCTGATTTTCCTAAATTTTTGTGAAAATGTCTGATTTCCACATGAAAATGTCTGATTTCCACAAATGTTTGGTGAAAATGTCAGATTTTCATGGTTTTTTTTGTGAAATTTTTGGATTTCAGTATTTTTGCATGAATATTTTGCCATTTTGTGAATTTCACAAATTTTGTGGGAAATTCAATTTTATTTGGGCAAAATAGAAATTTGCCCATCACTAAATATGATGTATCAGACATACCCAATGTGCTCACAAGTTTCTATCCTGTTCTTCTTGGTGACTGGAATTTTTTAGATTTAATAAAATAGGAAACATAAGCAATTTTCTGTACTTTTGCTTTGTAAAGGAAGCAAATGTGTTTTTTTTGAGCTGGAAGTGCTGCATAACATATACATTCTTTCTTCATATTCTGAATATACTTCATGATCCACGATACTTAAAACTTAGCAAAATTCTAAACTTGAACGAATACCCTTCAGGACTTTGGATAACACAATGGCTGATTTGGGGTTTGTTGTATTAGTTGGAAAGGATTTGTTAATTCATTTAGATATTAGAGAACATTCAGCCTTTCGTTTCTCTAAAAAACCTGTTTCATAACAGAGAAATGTTTTAAATATATTTTACAGCTGATCTGATGAAATTTGAACTTAAGCATTGGAAATGATCTAATAGGATCCTTGGTTCCATGTACCTTGGTCTCAGATGTTTGCACCAATTTTCACTGTGCAGACTTTTTTTTTAGCTAGCACCTTACTCTTTAGAGTATTATGGAAAATGGCACATAGGAAGGAGTTTCTATTGAAATCTAAACACATGATGAATACTTTCATTCCCATTGGGTTTTATACACTGATCACTCATTCAGGTGAATTTTGATATTTCCAAAGCTTGTTTTTCCAAAACTCATTCTTTTTTTTTTTAGATTAACTGCAAAAATCTTCAAAATTTGAATTAAACAATTTAGCATCTTAAAGATGGCAAATTTTGTAGAGTGGTTTTAAATTCAAGCTTTTTTTTCTGATTACATTTTCAAGATGAATTTAACATTTGACAGAATGAAAAATCATGGGTAGAATGTGATTTTGCTGTGTTTTTTTTTTTCAGTAATATCCAGCATTCAGGATTTTTCAGTAGGATTCAGAGTCAGCCAAATCCTTGTGCCTGGCCAAACCGAAATTAAATCCTTATTTTCTTATGTAAATCAGGGGTGGGAAGGGAAATAACGCGTCTTTTCATCATTGTTAGAGAAAGAAAAAAAAAATTCAACTTTTTCCTTACCTGCCCCTCATTTGCAAATGTAAATTAGAATTTAATTCTGTATTTGACCAAATATTTCATGAAGGATTGGGATTTGGCTGAATACAATAATATGTATCCTTTATCCCCAGTTAGACTCAGATGGACACTGTTCATGTTAAAACAAAGAGATAGCACTTGTAAGTCTTGCATGGATCATAATAATAATAATAATAACAATAATAATCATTATTATTATTATTATTATTATTAATAAAGAGGAATACATATCACAGTTTACATAATGTGCAAAAACCAATAAGCGAAAACCTGATGTGCAATATTTCTTGCCACAGTGTGCATTTGTGCCTGTATAGAGTATAAATTGTCCAACTGATCTGCCATAGGCTTACAAAGCAATGGCCCGATACATGGTAATCACCACAACCTGTCAAGCAATCAGTCCTACCAACTACATGTAGATTACAAGAGTAAATAGATACTTAACACTGGAGATAAGCATCTCTTTACTATATAATCCGCATATACAGTAGTTGGTTGACCTGATAGCTTGACATTTCCTCCTAACTGTAAATGAAAATTCAAATATATCAATTATCCAAGACCTATAATGGTGATACACATTGTATATGCATTGGGACGTTCAGGGTTATACAATACATGTTTATACCTCAAGGTCATTATCATGAATGCTTTTCATGTATGCAAAAGTCCATTATCATGAATACCTATGCAGTGTCTAAAAGTCCTTGTTTATAGTACAAGAATGAACAGTGTGACATGTTTGTATCCTGGGTAATTGTCCTTCTTTATGGGAAAATATGGACAGGACCAGAGGAAGAACTGTTTAACGTGTGGTAAATGGATTAGAAGCACAGATTTTAGGTATAATGGTACCGATAAGCACCTTTACAAACATCTACTGGGCTGCAACAGCATTGCAACAAAGATACTGACTCTTGGTTATGAATTTAAAAATATATATTTATTAGTAACCAATGTTTAAATAGGAAACAACACCTTTAATAGAATTTGCTAGCTGTGAATGACGAGTGATGGCTGATAAAGGGGTAGCAGAACATTGAATCCAAGAATATTGATCATGATTGAATAATTGAATAGGACTAACTGCTGGATCAATAAGGCCTGAAGCTGATAGCAGGTCAGGTTGTTGGGCACATGATAGAAATTTCTATATTCTCATTTGTTCATTCTTCGTCCCAAGAAAAAGACGTAAACAAGAAAATTCAGAGCTCTGTCACATTAACCTTCAAGCAGTTACTTGTATTTATCTTCATGGCCCTACTATGTTTTATCAAACAGCACTAACCTTGTTTTCTGCAAAGAAGAACTAGACTGATAGCACAGAAAGAGTTTTGTGAAGCGAGGAAGTAATAGGAATCTCGACCATCAAATGCTTATCGAATTGTTTTAGGCTATCATTTTGCTTGCTACTCGATTTCTCGATGAATTCGTACGATCGGATACCGATCGTTCGATTTCACGAAAAAATAGTAAAATTTCCTTCGAGCCTCCGAAAAATTTGTACGATTCAAACGATCGAACGCTTCGATTGTACGAATGGTATTCGAGCAGGACTTAGTCTCAGAAGCCTATGGGGGGCTTCCCATAGGCTTCTATTGCAATTCGGTAGGTTCAATCTGGCGAAGTAGGCAGTCGAATAACTTTAAAATATTTATTCCTTCGATCATCGAACGAACGAATATTCGGCCATTCGATCTATTCGATCATTCGGTATTCGATGATCGAAGAAGCCAAATTTGAATATCCGATTTCACGAAAAATTTGTATAATCGGAATTCAATCGAACTTCAATCATTTCACGTGAATTTCGTAAATGTACCCCTAAGTATTTGAAAACATCTTTCTATCATCCCAAATCTTCACATCACCCCATCACCAGCATTCAGCAAATCTCACATTTCTCTGTATTGACTCCCTCTGCTATTTTTTCCCCTCTTTCACTCCTGGCCACAAAATAAGCCATTTGCCTTCCCTATCCTGTATCTCTTGTTTGCTTTTCCATCCAATACTAGCATGTAATGCACCATTAATGGCTGAGAAAGAAAATTAATGGATTGGGCTAAATGTAGCTTTTAGTTTACTGTGGCCGAAATGGCCAGCGAATATTAACATTTGTTTATTGCTTTAGCCAGTTCCTTCACAGAATTCCCCTCAGGACTTTGATAGTGTAGCTTGGCAAAACCATTCTCCCCACTGTAGGGACTGCATTGAGATTTATCTTCTTTTGACTATATTCACTATATGAATATCTGAGCAAGTTTACAAGGAATCCCATCATGCTCACCTTTACAGTATACAGTGATCAGATACACAGCAATAAGATAATATTAAGGAGCACAAATGGCAGGAGTCACAGTATCAACATAATGGGAAGTTAAGATGGGCTATTGTCATGGAAGCCAACACCATAGAATTCAACTTGGTGCAACCTTGAACAAAGCTTTATATTCTCTACCATAAACTTTCTTAATAAAACTACAGAAGGATCATGTCATCTGCTGGGCCAGGAAGGGTAATTTGAACCATAAGAAAACTAGGGAATATATATTGGTGCATTCATTATTTGCTAGAGATACAGATGCAGTCACTTTGGATTGTGTGTTTAATGCGTCGTGACTTAACTCATTTATCCCATTTATCACACTTAGCACAGAATATTGTGTCACAGCAACCCATCCAATTAAAGAGTTCACCATTGAAAACAATGGTGCTTTGGTATGCTAATGAAAAGGTTAATGCATTAAATGAGTTAATATAACTTTAGATAACACAGTTTCTTCAATTAGCCCTGAGTCATGACGCATTTAACTTACAAATCCAAGTGACTGCATCTGTACTTTTTGTAGGTCATGTAGTTTGTATCTATATGGTGGATGTTTGCCCAGTCTTCTCTACCAGTATGCAGTCCATCATCATCCTATTTTTTCCACCACACTGAAAACATTGCACATGTTTGTAAAAAATTATAATTTCTTAAAAAAAAAAAAAAACACCACTTGAGAAGCAGGTTGTGAAAATAAAGCCATGAGTCAAGTCACATCAGTCATCAAAGAAGGGCAATGAAAGCAGAAAGAGCATTTGCAAGCACTGCTAATATATGTCAGCAGCATTTCTGGATGTGAGACTTCACACTTGCACTGAATTTAACATGCATTTTTTTCATATGAAAATGGTGTTTTTGCTGCCGTGTTAAATCTTTAAACAAAAAACAAACAATGAACATATCAAAGACAAAGGCTGTTGTAATTGGAGAATTTGAGATTATGATGTAGCTTTGGCTGTCAGATCTTTCCATGTCTTCACATTTAATGCTTAGGGGCAGATTTACAAAATTCACGTGAATAATTTGAAGTTCGATCGAATATCATATAAATTAGAATCTTCGAATAGGCAAATTAGGAAAATTCGACCATCGAATATTCAAATTCAAATGATTCAAATAAAATTTTATTTGAATATTCGATGGTCGAATATTTTCGCCTTTAAATTTTTATTCGACCACCTACTTCGCCAGGATCAAGCTACCGAATTGGAAATCATTAGCTGAGAAAGAAAGAATTTGATAGATGGATTAAAATCATTTGAATATTCGATTGATCAAATTGAGGTGAAATCCTTTGAATTCAATAGTCGAATTCTAAGGATTTTACTTCCCCACTATTCCCATGGTTGAATTTCAATTTTTTTTTTTATTTGAAATTCGATCATTAGTAAATCTGCCCCCTATGGCTTGTTATAGGCTAGATATCAGGTACAGTGGTGGATTAACTTCTGTGAATACACTGGGTGTTGTTTTTGCGCCATCCCTGACTCTCCCCAACCTAATCTGCCCTTGAGGCCATGGGCCAGTTATGTGGTTCTCTCCAAATAAGCACGCATAGTCCTCTATGAGGGGATACATGAAGCGATAAGCCTGATTTGGCTAACCATATTGGTGGCTAGATTGGGCAAAAGAATTTGCCAAATGAGAAGGTATTTTCTTATATGGACAGATTTACCATAACAGCCAGGCAGTGGTATGAATCACAGTACAGCAGCAAACAGGAGAAGACCTGAAAGGAACAATACATTATATTAAATAAAAAATGAAACCCTCCTTTAATGTCCAACATGCAACCATGCAACAAATCCTGAACTAAAATTACCCTGAACAGTCATTCTGATGCTAAAACTAAAGTCAAACTATGGATTTTTTGCATTTATTTATATACTGAGATGGTGGAGGCCCAGTACAGATGCTTTATATATATACAGTATATATATATATATATATATATATATATATATATATATATATATATATATATACATATATATATATATATATATTAAATTAAAATGTGGCTTCCTAAGTGGAAAGTTCCCTCTTTTCATTATATTCTTTTGGAAAAATGAAGACACATTTCCCTGACTGCTATTCCCTCTGTGTCATAATAGATTACGTTGATATGTCACCAGCATGACTCGTGCACATGGATATCGCTGGAGGCAACAGCAAACCTGGCTTTTTGGCATATGTGAAGCACTCCTGACTCTGGGGGTTAAATTACTCAGACACTCCTGTAGATCCATTCCTAACATGGCTGTAAAAGAGAGAAAGAGGAATGTAAATGCCAAAGAGAGTGACGGCAGGGTTGGGGTAGCCAAACTGTTGTACTCGAGGTATGGCTGTGTTTACTCTATGTACAGGAGCGATAGGGATCTGAGCCATAAATATACACACGTGCGCTTTACTTTACACAGGCTAATCAGATACTTGCTGCTTTCTCTTAGCTCTAAGCCATGATATGCTAGGGCTGTGTATCAAGCAATTGCTCTCAACTCACACTGAAGATTGTTGGTGTTTCCACAAGGGAAATATGTGCACTCCATCTTTTATTTTCTATTTTTAGAGCCACTTGACAGGTACAGCATATGGTGCATTCCTACTCTGGAAGGACCTTACTTTGTTGTCCATTTAAGTCATATTGCTTGCAGAGGGCATAGTAGTCCTCTAAGCACAAATGGGTTTAAAGAATACCTGGCAAGTCACTTAGAGCCACAATCAATGTGTTATTTTTCTTCAGCTCAGTGCTCACAAAGTAGTGTACTATTTCTCTAAGCCAGGGTGGACTGTAGGTTGGCCAGCTTTGCTATAAACACAGGCAAAAGCTGGCTAATTTGGTCTTAGATGATGATAGACTTGTCCAGAGCTTTGCTCTTTTTAATACAGTAAACGGACCACCAGCTGCACCTGGGTGTTTTCCACACACCTTGACCAATATCCATGCTTCAAAATATCAAACAAGGCGAGACTAATATTTCATGTCAAACATGTACTTGCTAACATTCTTACCTGAAAATTAGGACTTGATTTCTTTGTCCACTCAAACTATGCCCAGAACCACAAGGCCATGATTATATGGAATATTTAGAACTTAATGGGCAAAATAGGAAAATCATTTTTGAGGTAAGACTTTTTCATAAATATGTATTGTTTCACTGGGTCCTCTATACCTCTAGACCCCTCCCCAGTAGCAGAAGCTACTCCTCCATTGCACGCACAACTTTCAGCAACTGGAAAAATGGAAGTCTGATGCCAAAAATACATCGGCATGGTATTGCTTTGCTTAATGGTTTCCATTGGGTTGCAAGGCAGAAAGGGTAATGTCATCAACATCTGCTTGCCAGCTACTTTGGACTTTGTCTCCCAGAACCCCTAGCCAACATATCCTATTGAACCTTGCATTATGATTGGGAAGAAGGGGTGTCTTTAATGGCAGGATTTGAGGGGTTTGTTCCTTGGCTTCAGAAACCAGAAAGTGGTCTTGGAAGATATACTTATTAATTTTTACTTCTATAGTATGAAAATGAGTTTTAATATTGATATCAGTATTTGTTTTAGGTATTTCCCTATGCTTGTGCCTTTAATATGCAATATAATATACCCTGAACCTATATGTGCTATGGCGAGGGGGACGACGGGATCACTTCGAAATTGATTTCAGGACCTTGAATATCAAGTTACACAAGCTATGCTTTTCTTTAGTTCCAAAGGACTGAATTGGCCTTGTTCACATTTACTATTTATTGCAATCATTTTCCTTCAGAATAGTCTAATTCATTGTTTTTCACAAGCAGAATATTTTACTTGTGATTATCATAATATCACAGCTACCAAAAGGGTCTTTGATGGGCCACTGACCTTGAAAGAATTCCTCGTTTAAACGGTGCTTAACATTCAAGAAACAAATCAGCTTTGACTTTTTTTTAAAAAAAATATCTTCTCTGAAACATTAACCCATTCTGCATGAATAAATATTGACAGGACAGACGATTACAAGCTTCTGGTTCTAGAGGAAAATAGGAGGGAAAGGATAAAACCATGCTGCTTTTTCCATTGCAAATATGTCTGGGATTGTCAATGATTCCTGCTGGGAATATTTCACCAGCTCGCTAAGTTTTCCCTTTGGTGAAACCTGAGTTTCTGATGTAATTTGTACTGACATCCTACCAGTTGGATTATTAGATTCACAAAATGAAAGTGAAATAATCCTGTATTAATTAAACAGGGCAAATATATCCCCCTTGTTAAGTTAGCTATTGCTGGGAACACAGGAAAGAAAGATGTTGGTGGAGGCAGGGGGAAGTAGTAGAATAAAAATATTTTAAAAACCACAGAGTATCATACTGTAAAGATGGGTATTGGATTTCCTGGTGGGATATAGGTATTCTGTTGCTTTTATCTACCCACTGACATTTTGCATATGAAAGCTTTCTCATGATATTTAAATATTTCTGTTTCATTTGTTAGGTACTTCAAATTAGTGATATCAATCTTATTGGATCTGCAAATCAAGACTGTATAAATACAGAAAGCTGGGAGGTATGTTTCAGTTGGTAATTCCATTATTCCATACTTTTTCCTCCAAAAAAACCTAACCTAGAGGACCCTTTTGAAATGGCCATGTGTTCCCTGTTGGCTTTTCATTCTATTAAAGGTATATTAAACGTATTTAACTCTCCAGTGACTCTGTTAGGCATAACTGCCAGTTTTTCAGAAGATGTAGACCATGTGGTCACAATAAACATCTTAAAATGTAGTTATTGGCCATACTATGTCATAATGTACAATGTGCATATGGTTGCCTAGCCTTGAAATTAACCTACAAAGAAAAGGGAATACTATTGATAACCTTTTGCTGGAGAGAATGGCTGTACCCACTTTTTTTTGTTCAGGCTTGCACTGGGTACATTCTCAGTACACTCTGAATGCACCCAACCCAAGCATGAACAAACAGCTAAGAAGGAGAAGAGGAAAATACCACTGGTGTGGTTCCCAGAAAAGTACCCTTTGGTTCCAGGTTCATTGTCTTGTTAACAAGGCACAATGTTGGTCATTGAGTGGCATCATACAAATATAAAACTATGAACTGTCCCAGGATACATTGCTGGGGATCATTCTTCTACCTCCAATTTCTTGGCACACCTCCAAGCCAGTGCAAGAAACACCTATGAGCAGAGAAAGAACCACAATGATCCAGGGCAAAAGGTTACAGCCTGGCAACCCCCTAGTGTTTTGAACCTTCCTTACATACACATAATCACAAACATGAAAGACTTGTCATGGACAGGTATAAATTGATGCAGCAGATGCACTAGGAAACCAAGCAATATACAAACATATGATAAGCTTGTACATCAGTCATGACCCCACTTGAACATTTACATTAATAGGCCCCACTGTCAATTGTATGGGCTGCTTCTTGCTCCAGGACCAACGTTACAAACTGAAATTTAGAATTGTGGGTTTTTGAGACATGAAATTTTCTCTGTCCTTTTGAGCTTCAACTAGAGGTCAAAGACTTACAGGACTGTAGGAATGAATTCTGCCACAATGAACAATTTTGGAGACTCAAAGATACAGATGTACCGCTAATTTGAGACTTCTGCAGGTAAATTTTCTATACTGGAGTTAGCACTACTGAATACAACAGATATCTTTGCATTTGTTTAATTTTTTTTTTACAAATCTATTGTATTGAACTTCATCTGGTCTGACCTGGCGAACTAAAGTCTGGTGCAAGAGGTAATGTGCAGTAAAATGGGCATCTTAGTGAATTAGCATACTTACGTCCCTTCATCAGTGCGCAACTTTGCCTGGTGTAAGGGTGCAAAGTTGTGCTAGTCTTTCTACTTCTCTAGCGAATTTTCACCAGGGAACTGTTAGTACATTTGCAAAGCTGCGAAATTATGTCACGCTGTCGAATTTTCGCTAGCGTTCTCCACTTCGCTTTTTAGAGATAGTGATTGGTTTAGTGATAACCAGTACAATTCTGTATAGAATACTTGGAACATGGGGCTTTCCACAATGCTGAAGATTGCACGTTAAAGTGGACCCGTCACCCCAAAATAATATTCAAAATCATATTTTATGACATTAGTCAAGCAAAATGAACATTAATTACACTATATAAATTATTTTAATCTTGTTTTCTTCAGTCTGGGAATTCATAATTATAGCAAGCAGGCAGGAGCCATTTTGTGGACACTGTTATTAAGGCAGGCCTTGCATCATCTCAGAATCTTGTTTGTGCACCAGAATGGGGGACCAGATGTCTATTCCCATGTCCTGGCTACACAATTAAATGGTTAAGAGAACTGGGGGAAAGTGTGGGGAGCAGTGACATCTAGGAAGTGCTGAATGGAAAGTGAAAGTAATTATCTGCCCCCCTCTATGCCTAAGGCATAGAGGAGTGGCAGACAATATTTGATTGACAGCTGGGATTTTTAAATGAGCTTAAAACAGCTAAGAATGCTTTAATAAAAATTTGAAATTGGATTTCATGTTTAATTTGAAAGGGACTTTTATTATACAGATTTTTTGTGTCTGGGTGACAGGACCACTTTAAGGCTACTAAATACATTTAAATGTTAAATAACCCCAGCTGTATTCATTGTTTGTCATAATGCATTTATCCGAGCTTAGTTAACATATAGTACAAGGCACTGCCTTACTAGTGAGGCAAAAGGACATTATTAAAAAATGTACAGCATTTTCTTAGGTAGGACACTGGGAAATGGCATGGTTTTCATAATGGTATTACTGAAATTATTTTATGTTTTAGATAATTTTTTATATATTATATATTATTTCTAAAAACTATATTATACTGCCAGCTTCTCTAGTTAGTACACCCCTAGACTGATGCTAGAATACAAGCCAACAACTGTGTATTATATATGCATTCTTTTCAGAGTACCGCTGAAAGTTTTATGTAATAATCAATGACAGGATATGCTGATATTCTCCCGTTTGTTCCCCTCGTGTGCTTTGAATACACTTCAGCGGGTCTAGTGAATCACAATTTGCAAAGCATTGCATCTGACTGCCTCATTCACATATACAGAGTGGTGAAAGGCAACACTGGTGCCAGATTGCAGGATTGCAATCACTGTGTCTATATTATGCTCACCCCAGGATAGTCCCATTCCCTCTGAAGGGAAACTCTCCCGTTATGGAGAGAGAGTAAGCCAATTGCTTTGTCTGTCACTGCTCTATCTGATGTCTGTGTAAGAAAGCTGTAGTGATGAGGACAGGCGTTTGCATTGATGAAAGATGGTTGGTGGCTAGGGAGTGTGGTTGGTTCATACCGTAACAGCAGGGGAGTAGGAAGGCAGAGCCTTCTTGGTGGATTTTGAAGACATGAAAAGGAACCTGCTTGGGAAGATGGTGCGATACCATAATCCTGTAGGCTCTGGGAAATTAAAAACCCAAAACCTACTCCCCCCACCCCCCAGTGAAGCCTGAATATTTTTTAGGCATGTGAAAATTTTTTTTAAAAAAGCAAATGAAATTAAAATGATTTTATACAATAAAATTAAATATTATGTAAAACATTTTAAGCATGTTTTTAAAAAGTGTTGGGTCGGGTAGGATGTGATGATTTAATTACTTTCTAATTCTAATTTTCTAAATTAAGGGAACTTGAGGATAAAAATAGAGATGTTAAAAAAAAAAAAACATATTTGAATTGATGCCAAAAGGCTATGAATGTTAGTAAATGGGCCTTTTATGATAAAAGAATTGTTAGGAATTTATATGTATAAATTAGGAACTTTTGGCCTGACTTGCTCCGGCTGCTTTAGGACTCCAACTCCCAGCATCACCTTCAGATTGAGTCTGGCCTGATACTGGCCAGCTGCATTCTCTATGGGGCAAATGATCAGAGCCGTCAATACAGCAGTGAGATAAAACTAGAAAGTGGGTTCTTCTACTCAGTCCTTCCTTTATTCTTTTCATGGGATTTGCCATCCTGGTTCCAATGAAGAAGTCCTCTCCAGAAGGCTTCTGAATGTTAGAAACTGAGGGAACGACTCCCCTGTGAAGGTTTGAGCCTAATCTTTTCCTTGTAGTAAAGTGGCTGCAGAACGCTCACATTTTTACCTCCTGTCCCAAAGCTATTTCCATTCTCCGCTCATAGCAAAATTTACATCTTAATTGCAGGGATCACATTTAACAATATAG